>VXAZ01007282.1:310624-333621 GCA_013399875.1 Gymnorhina tibicen
AACAAAAAAAAAAGAACAAAAAGCTAATTATATCTGCATTTACACAGCTCCTTTCAGAAAGATTATCCAAGACTCTTTATAGAGCATCAAGTGACAAGCCCAGAGCTCTGCCTATATGTAACAATCAGATATATTCCATATGCAGCTGCCATAAACATTTCTATGCATGCCAGTTCATCTGTGCTGGGATTAACGGAGTGAGAAAAGCTGGCCAAGGACACCTATTTAAAGAACCAGGAGGTTTAAGTGGATGGAACCTGCACAGTAACTTCTCATCTAAAGCACAGCGCAGCTCATGATGGTGTAACCTGGAATTCTCACTGCAAACACAATGCTTTGGGTCCAATCCTGCCCTTTCCTGCCTTGGAAATGATGCTGGATGTGCCAGGAGCGCTTTTGGGGCAGGTCCTGAAAATACCTGCACAAAACCAGCAGGGCAAGGACTCCAAGCACGGGGGGGCTTTGCACAGACTGGGATTTGGACAAGGTGCTCACAGGAACAAGACTCTGTCCCAGCTGGGAGGCTTTGGGGCAGAGCAGGAGGAAAAGCCCCCAGTGCAACGTGGCAGAGCATGGCCAGCCCAGCAGCCCTGAGCTGAAACAAGATTTCAGGGAAATACGTGGAATTTTCAGTGCCTAAATCAGACCCCAGACTGGAAATGCTCCTCGCTCACAGGCGAGCTCTGTGTTGCTGGCAGACCGCGGGTGCTGCCGCAGTTTTGCCTGCTCATTCGCCAGCTCTGGCTCTGTGCACGTGCAGAACTTGGTGCCACTGAGGCTGAGAACCACATTTCGCACCATAAGCCAGGTGAAATCCAGAGGCCAAGATGTATAAATAGGCTTCCTCACACCTCACCTCCCGTGGCCTCACTCCCACATCCCAAGCCCTGCACAGAATTGCTACGCCAGCTTTCTACAAACACTTAGCTGGAGCAGGGATGGAGGTGCCCCTCATCCTCCATGTGGGAAATGAATCCAAGCTCCAGCCCCTCAGGACCAGGAGGAAACGAGCCCACAGCACTTCTGTTCGGCAGGAAAACACTCCAAGCATCAATTCTGGGACAGCAACAATTCTGGGAGAGCCACTCCTCACCTGGCTGCTGAATCCCTGCCAGCAAAGCAGATTTTACTGGGCTGCAAAGCTGGATTAAGAGATAACTCCTCACTAGGCTGGTCCACAAAAAATGCAGGGAAAGTCCTGGGACAGAATCCCCTTTCTGCTGCCATGCTGGACACAGAAAAATGCGGGCTCTGCTTAACCCGTGGAAGAAAGAGGATAAAAATCCACCCCTGAAGCCCCAGTCGGGTGGGTGGGCACAGAGCTCTCCTTTCACCAGCCCCGAGGGAGAGGATGCCACCCGGTGCTCCTCCTGCCCGGGGTCACCCTGTGTGGCATCTGGTGTCATGTTTACAGCGCAGGGCGTGGCACACAGAGAGGCTCTGGGGCTGAGCAGGGCGCCCAGGGAAGCGTGGTGGGAACACTGGGGCTGCCTGGTTCTTGTAGGGCCAGCATGTCCTGGTGAGAGCCCCTGGGTGAGGATCCAGGGACCCCAAAAGATGCAGCGGGGTTGTAAAAATTCACCTGATGTTTGGAAAGGGGCCGAGGAATGTAGCACATAAAGCAAATACACACACACACACATCCATGCAAATATAAAAGCCATCCATAGATCTAGAAACACATACACTCACGTAATATTAAAAAGTGCCTGGTAAATGGGTACATTTCACTTGGTGCTGTAAAAGCTCAGCAGCTCCCAACCCCTCTCCACCATTTTAAGCCCAGCCAAGTTTGGAACCCTAAACAAGCACTTCAAGCACAAGAAAGCACTGAAGTCACAGTCACACAGAACGTAGGAATTGTAGTTTTCCCTGTCCTTTTTCCCTCTGGGTGGAGAGGCTGTGAGAGCTGTCCTGGCTAACAGGGCAGTGCCACCCCTCTGCTACATCCAAATGCCACGGCCTGGTCCTGGAGACAGAGTTCAGGTGCCTCTGTCCTGCGGGTACTGTCAACAAGCAGGTGAAAGAATATCAGCCTTAACAAGAGTTTTCCTCTGTGAAAACTGCTCAGCAAGGCAGGAACCCAGCAGCTCCACGGCCATGGCCTGGCTTTCCTCCCTACTACAGCAACGAGGACGTCACCGGCTGAGCTGCGGATAAAGAACATTTTATTCCTGTCCTGCTTGAACCCAGCTCGTTTGGAGTTGTATCCCGCCTCCTTCTCCCCAGGTGAGCTGGCAGAGGCAGCAGGGGAAACACACAAACCCCACTTCAATTATTTGCTCATCCTTCAGCAATAAAAGGGCAGAGAAAGGCACCACACAAAATTAAATGCTCTTTGGAGCAAATGGGTATTTCAAATCCAAATATTCTTACGAGAGATTTGATATCTCCTCATCCAATAATTTTGAAGAGCTGTAATCCTGTCTGGGAGATTTCCCTAACTGCTCCAGCAATAAACCAAACACTGCACCAGGGCTTTTTAGTATATTTGTTTCTCCCTCTGGTACCTTCTCCCACTCTCTGCTCACTTCCCAACAGCGCATTCAAGGCATTCAGTTGATCATCTGCTTTTCACTACCTGAAATTTTAGTCTTCAGATGGCAATTCTTTAATAGCTTATTGCTCACAATTAAATTTTTTGGAAAGGTAAAAGGCTCTCTTTGGCAGTGCTGCTTTAAAGCACCAGAGCATGATACATCCAGTCCTACACAGTACACCATCCACTGAATTTCCTTTTAGCAGAACTCGTATGGTTTCTGTTATTATGGGTCGTATTATTATGGTTTATATTATTATTCTTTTCACACCCCACAGCCCCCATCAGGAGTTACCACACACTGAAGATTTACCCCCCAAAAAGTACATTTTGCTCTCCAACCTGCATGGATTCTCCCCCAGGACACAATGGCAGCCTCCGTTCCGGCATTGACCCTTCCCGTTGGATCCTCATAGGAATTCCACTTTGGACAAGAAGCGCTTTTATTCCTGGAATTCTACAGAGCTGCAAGTTAGCTGAGGACTGTAAGTCAACTGCATGCTGGCTCCCTGTCAGTCAGGGCTAATTCCCACAGATTAGAGAAGGAAATCCCTACAGTTCCCCAGGTCCTAAACCCTACTGCTAAGAGAAGAGCATTTTGCTTCTTCCCAAGTCATCTTTTTGGAGACAAAAAAACCGGAATTGCCCACAAATCGTTGCTATCTGCACCCGAGGTATCAGAGGGGATGAACCAAGAGCACCAATCCCTGGCTGTGTGTCGGTTCCCAGACCACCCACTCCAGACACCGGCTGTGCTCACCCCAAATAACATCACAATCCCGCGGTTATTGTTGGCAGTAACAACCTCACAGCCACAAATCCCTCCCCTCTGCTTTCCTGGTGTCCTCACACAACTGCTCTCCAAGGAATGCTGAGCACTGTTATTGTGAATAGGAGGGTTTGAATCACTGTAGAAGACAGAGATGGAAAATTGAGTTCATTCTGTTGTCTTTCACCACAAAATGAAGATTTTCCCTGGGTTCGGAGGAGTATTTGCCCTCCTTATTCCTCTAGACGAGGGCTGTGGGTAGCACTTGGCAGGGAGATCCTTTCTCTTCCTTGAACTGAGATCTTTTAGACTTTCTCCACACCTTCTCCAGTTCATGGAACCACAGATTATCCTGAGCTGGGAGGGACCCACAGGGATCATCCAGTCCAACCCCTGGTCCTGCACAGACACCCCAACAACCCCACCCTGTGCATCCCTGAGAGCAGTGTCCAGTTCCTCCTCCTCTCCAAGTCTCTTTCTCCCTCTGGAGACAGAGAAGTCTTAAATTATCAGAGAGCTTCCTAGAAAAAGATGGCAAAGAAGTGCCCTGTTGACCACTCAAATCCCACACAGCACCTGCAAACAGCCCATCAGACACAGCTGCCAGGGAATTATGGAATCCCAGAACGGTGTGGGTTGGAGGGACCTCAAAGCCCATCCAGTCCCACGCCCTGCCATGGGCAGGGACACCTTCCACTGTCCCAGGCTACTCCAAGCCCCGTCCTTGGACACTGCCAGGGATGGAGCAGCCACGGCCTCACAGGAGAACCTGCAGGAGAGAAGAATTCCCCACTGTGCTCCAAACCCTCTTTCCCTCAGTTCTGGGTAAAGGTGAGTTTCAAGGCACTTTCATCAGCCTTGCAACAAAGCACCAACTGGCACAGCTCTGAGGCTGCTCTTTTGGAGCTCTTTTGGATCCAAAGGTGGATGCCCTTGGATCACAGGAACAGACTGCCCAGGGCAGGGATGGACTCCCTATCCCTGGAAGTGTCCAAGGAATGTGTGGAGGTGACACTTGAGGACATGGGTTAGTGGTGAATACGGTGGTTGATAGTTGGACCTGAAGACCTTAAGGGTCTTTTCCAACCTTAACGATCCTATGATTCCATGATTTCCCTTTTACTTCTGAGTGAATGGGAATATTTAGGATGAGAGTCTTAAAATACGACCAGGAGTTCACAGCTCTGCAATCCTGAGCTTCTCCTAAGACACTTAGGGATTAAATTCCAATGGAGACTTTGCCGTCTGTCCAACACGACGGCAGCGCTGCCCTTTTTCCCGACGCTGAGTCTTGTACAAAGGTGAGCAGGGAGCCAATAAGTACCTTTCCAGTGACAAGGAGCTTATTGGACACGTGGCTGGAGCAGATTGCCCGGAGCCAGGAGGAGCAGGAAGGATGCAGGAAGGATCCCGGCTTCTCCACAGTGCCCGCGGCAAATCCCGGAGCGCTGGATTTCCAGCTTCCCTGCCTCTTTCCTAAAGCTGGCAGGTTTTGCTTCTTAAAATGCTCTGCGTAGCTTGTACTTATTCACTGTTGGAAAATTCTTGATTGGATAAACGTCGGGCAGCAGGGAAAAGGTACAGTGTGTATTTAACGTATTTCCCTTCGCATTTCTTATCCAGCTGAGGAAGGAAGATTGGAAGCACTCGATGCCTTCACCTTCACCTCCTGGAATCATTTCCATGTTAATGTGCCATTATGTGATAGACTCTGAGCATGGGTCAAGCAGCTCTCAGAAGTAGGAACACTGCGCAGTATTGGGAAAGTTAATGGAAACATATTTAAAGCATATTGAAAAGAACAAAGGTGGATTAAAAATGCCTTCAAGTATTCCCCAAATTCATCTTTATGTTGATTCTGGTCTTACAGGAAACGCGATAAAACACTTCAGAAGGACCTGAGGGGGTTTTAAGAATTATACAGAAAACACTGAAGTCATTAATATTCCAGTTTAAAATCTTTTGCAGATAACCCCCTTATCCCTTCTCCATCTCCACTGCTCTCTCCCACAGGTCTAATTTTTATACTGGAATATTCCAGAGCTGGATGAAACGCCTCCAGAGAAAAGCACAGCAGGAAGCCGCATCGGTGTTTGGCTGAACCAAGCAATAATTAGGCCATCTCCAGGTCTCCATGTATCTGCCGGAATAAGAGGAAGGTGGCTTCTCCTCATACTCTGGCCACTTTCTACCTGAATCCTCCATACCTGCAACCCTTACACAGGCTGTGCCAACAGAGTAACTGTTCAGAATTATCCTTGCCAGGCTCTCTCAGGTGGGACAACAAAAACAAAGAAGAAACCTGTGCTCCGCTGGCACTTTCCATCATCCCTGTGCCCCTATGTTTGCTCTCTCTCGTATCACCACACGTATGAAGCCACTTCTACTTGCAGAACCACTACAGAGCCCCCCTGAAACCTCTCCTGAACTCTCCTGCTGTGATTGCCAAATCCAAGTGGATACACAGAGAACACTTTCGTAATACATTCTTTTTACTCATATTTATATTTTATCGTGAAAATATAACTCAAAACATGGTCCAGATCTAAAAATGGCTTTTCTCTCTCCCTGCTAAATGCTAATTATGCCTGTGTAATTTGTCTAGATCAAAATAGCTCCCTTGCTTTAAGCTTAATCACTTCTTATCCCTATTGTCCCCTTCCTTCCCAGCTCTCCTGGTACTTTCCCATGTTGTTAACTCTTCATTCTTGGTATATCCTCCCCAAACCTTCAGCTAGGTCCAAAAATCAGTGATGCATCTGTGTTCATCCTTCCTTGCCATCTCCCAGCTTCCCAGCTCCTGCCTTTATTCCCTCTGTGCCTGCCCCAGTTCCTACCATTCCCTTTTCCTTCTCCTGCCTCTGGAGCACCTCCTTGGGACCTCTTCCTTTTCTTCTGTGCTGTTTCCTCCTCATGCACTTCTTCTGCTCCCACCTTCCTCTCTCTGTCACCCTCCTGGCTGTCCCCACCTCCCCTCACTGGCTGTTTTGAGGGGCTCCTGGGGAATTCTTCCAGCTGCCAAGGTTGCAGTGCTCCCATCCTGAATTCCATGGGATCTACTTCTACCCTGTGGCATTTCTCTCCTTACCCCTTCACCAGTACTCCCCAATATGATCTGCAATAATCAGCTTTCCCCAAACTTTCAGGATTTCCAAACTTAACCCTCAGCTGGATGTTAGCTTTCCTAGTTTCATGTTTTTCCACAGGCAGATATCCACTATCCTTCAAGGCGTGCTGATCACCTGTTTCACTGCTGGTGCGCTTCCACCTCTCAGGATTCACATCCACTGGGCAGAAGTATCCACGGAGACTGAACTCCTGCCTCAGGCGTGCCAGAATCTGGAGGCAGCCCGGTATTTGGCTGAGGGAGATAGAGGATCCACATCCCTTTTTCCAGCACTGAGTCCAGGTGTTTTGGCACAGAGAGCTGTGGCTGCTGGTAGGAGACCCAGATTTACTCCTAGAATTAACTTCAGACTTCATTCCCCTCTGCTGAGGGTCAGATGGGATCCTGGAATAAAGGAAGTAATGCTCACAGCCCAGCTGACTCTGGATTCTTCCTGTCCCAGCTCCTTCCTCTCCAAATAAAAGAAATTAACAGGGGAGAGTAAGGAGTAACTCACAAGTAGGCCATGCCCTGAGCACAAGGTGAACCAAGGCTGAAAAGCAGAAACCAAGCACTGTATTCCCTAAGGGAATCCAGGGATTCCTAAGGGATAGTGGCGGGAAGGCTGACAGTCCCTAGTACCTACGGAAAACCACTCCTGAGAATTTGCCCCAGCTCAACCTAAGAGTAACCGTGGAGTACAGTCAGCCCGGGGCTCAACAGTGATCACTGTAATGCCCTCAAAATGCAGCTCAAACCAAGGGAATTTATCTAAATAAGGGACTTGGTTGTACCGACAATGGCCATGACATGAGCAGGCCAACATCAAACACTGAGCAGCAAAAGCAGCCCACAGCACAGGAATACTGATAATCCTGCCCATTCCTGGGCTGCTCTGTCATGTCTGGCAGCAGATTAACAATAATAACAAATGATGTTCAATAAGCTCCAAATGGGAATCACTGGAACTGCTTTGCATTCTCGATGATGATTGTAACAGACCTCAACCATCAGGCTGGTACCAATCTTTGTGTAACAAGACAGAAGCTCATTAATGAACAAATACTGAGATTTTGTTTGCATTGTACTGGATTATCACAGAATCCCAGGTTGGGGCAGTTTGGAAGGGAGCACAGCGGGCACCTGGTGGCACCTCCGTGCTCCAGCAGGGCCATCCCAGGCCCAGGGCACAGCACTGTGTGCACACAGCTCTGGAACAGCCCCAGGGAGGAGACCCCACAGCCTCTCTGGACAATCTGTTGGGGGCCGGGCCCTGCCCAGGGCAGAAGTTCTGCCTCCTGTGCGGGGGGAATTGCTGGCATCGGGCCCTGCCCGTGGCTCTGGTGCCACGGCCGGGCCCCCGGAGCAGAGCCCGGGCCCTGCTCGGAGCCCTCCCTGCAGCCAGGGACACCCAGGGCTGAGGGCCCCTCTCGGCCGGGGCTCCTCTCGAGGCTGCACAGCCCCGGCTCCCTCAGCCTTTCCTGGGCACGGAGATGCTCCAGGCCCTTCCTCAGCCCCGCAGCCCCCGCCGGCCCCGCTCCAGGAGCTCCCTGGCCCCGCTGTGCTGAGGAGCCAGAGCCGGGCACGGCGCTCCAGAGCTGCCTCCAGGGCTGGCCAGAGGGGCAGGATCCCTCCCTGCCCTGCTGGGAATGCTCTTCCTGCTGCCCCCAGCATCCCATTGGCCTCCTCGGCCCCAGGACACTCTGCTGGCTCGGGGACAGCTCGGTGTCCCCCAGCACCCCCAGGACACTCTGCTGCCTCGGGGACAGCTCGGTGTCCCCCAGCACCCCCAGGACACTCTGCTGGCTCGGGGACAGCTCGGTGTCCCCCAGCACCCCCAGGACACTCTGCTGGCTCGGGGACAGCTCGGTGTCCCCCAGGTCCTTCCCCTCAGAGCTGCTCCAGCAGGTCCCCTCCCAACCTGTGCTGGTACCCGGGGTTATTCCTGCCCAGGTGCAGGACCTGCATTCCCCTTGTTGAGTTTCAAATAGTTCTTCTCTGCCCACCTCTCCAAGCCCTGTAGATATAGGCCCTGACAAGGCCCTATAGGTAATAAATAATAAATAATAAATCCTTTATTTTTCCACATTCAGAAGCAAAGTTGACATCTTAAACCCCAAATCTTCCCTCTCAACCTGTGGGCTAAAATGTCATATCACCTTTTTTACCCCTTGAGGGAAATTTAATTGTGAAGTGGAAGCATTAGATCTATACCTAATTATTATTTTCAAGGGAGAGCAGCACTTCGTTTTGTGATTTATACATGTATACTCAGTGCAACTGAACTGTATTAATTTTAAATCAGAATAATATTAGGAAGTGAACATCCTGGTGAGTACAACAGAAATATAAAGAAATAAGAAATATAAAGGCAGTGTGGACGTACATCCATTCATAATAGAAGCCTCTATTTCTAAACAGCCACACATTCTTGAGGAGAGGGAGGAAATATTTTCATTTATTTAAAAACAGCAAGAAACCCTTACAATGATAACTTATATATGAGCATTCCCTTCACCAAGCAGCTCCTGGCTTTGCTTAGGGATAGTTGCTTAAGGATGTTTATACTGGGGAGAGAAACTATTCTGGTAATTCAGAAAACACTACAACAACCTCTCCACCCAAATTCACTTTTAGGCTGAGTAATGAAAAATTTCAGTCCAAAAGGGAACTTCTGGGACAATAAGCCCTGAAGACACTTCACCAAAGACCTGCATCTCATTTTTACTAGAGCCGAACTCGCATCACATCTTGTGGTGTTTTGAGCTTTACTGTGACAATCCTCATTTCTTCCCTGCATTCCCATTCTAGAATACAGCATGGCAAAGGCTGATTTTCCATCCTGTTCCCTTCCCCCTGGGCATTACCTTGGTCAGAGCAGCACTTAGAACAGAGAACTTCCTTCTCCCACACACAGCTATGAACCTCTGGGCAATTACAACTTTTATCCACGTAAAAAAATAGGAAGGAAGTGTTTTCTTTCCTCTGCAAGAGCCATCAGCCGTGCCCAGTGATGATCTGTTGCCTTCCTGGCTCCACCAAAACCTTTGGCTGTTTTGAGTGCATGATTTATATTCCCTATCATCACTTAACTTGCTCATGGCTTTGCTGTTCAGTACTTGGAACCCAGCAGATTTTCCTCCACAGGGCTGTTTTGTGGAATACTCCATTTCACAAATCAAAGACAGTCAAAATAAAGGATGAAAGTTGACTTTTTTTCTCCCTACAAAATAACAAGCTGTCTATGGGAGGATTCAAAACTTCTGTCTTCACAACACAAAATACCAGTGGATCAAAACAGGCAGAAATGGTGTCCAGCAAAGTCAAACGAGATCAAAATCAGGACAGAAAAACTTGGAAGAGAGTAAGTTACAGTGAGATTGGGGTGGGAATGCCCTGAGACCTGACCAAGACTCTCACATTGAAGAGGCTGCAGAAATGAAATCTCCTTTTTTTCCCCCAGTATCTCTATGTATGAACTATTTTTTAGGTCCTAACAGGCAACAGGAATTGGATGATGAACTCACTCTGCCCATCTCTCATGGCCATCTGCTCCAAAAGAAAAGCAAAGTAACCAAACCTCTCAGAAATCCTTTGTGTAGGGATTTTGACCCAATCCTCTGATTACCATGAACACCCAGCTTCCCGTTTGGTCAAAAACACCCCTTGCAAATCGAAGGCGCCGTGTAAAAATAGTCACAGCGACAATAACGACACCAATAATGAGGATGGAGATCTTTCTAAACCATGAACAAACGTTGATTTTACTCTAAAATTAACTCGTGGAGAATGGGAGCATTTTTGTAATCCTTGTGTTCATTGTTGACTTCCTCTGTTGAGCTTTCTGGATGCTATTTCTGAGAGGGAAGAATGAGTCACTGTCTTGTCCTGCAATGAGCCCTCCCTCGGGTGGAGTTGGATGTGAGCTGGCACAGAAGGAATTTGGGGGCAGGTGCTTCTCAGGAGACCGTGACAAACACCCAGCAAGGAGCAGTGGAGCCTCGGTTCTGGGATCAAATACAGAGATGCTTAAGAACAGGACAGACAAGGAGAGCTTTGGCCAGATGGTGCCCCCGCAAGAGCAAGGCACCCTGATAGCTCTCTCGAGGATTTGAGAAAGGCCAGGAGTGGCTCCATGGCTGCTGAGGTTTGCCAGGAGAGTGTGTTCACTTAGGAATTTTATTTCCCTGCAGCCACTAAACTCTCACTTTTTTGAGAAAATCCATATGGCACTGAAAATTTCCTGAAGTGCCTCCATTTCAGAGCTCGTTTAGCTTCACCTGCCAGGCCATGAGAGAGTCGAGTGTGCCTGAGCTTTGGGGACAACCTTCAGTGGAGAATCAGGAGTGTCTGAGCTTTTGGGAGCACCTGCAGGGGAGAATCAGATGTGCCTGAGCTTTTGGGAGCACCTTCAGGGGAGAATCAGGTGTGCCTGAGCTTTGGGATCACCTTCAGGGGAGAATCAGGTGTGCCTGAGCTTTTGGGAGCACTTCAGCGGAGAATCAGGTGTGCCTGAGCTTTTGGGAGCACCTTCAGCGGAGAATCAGGTGTGCCTGAGCTTTTGGGAGCACCTTCAGCGGAGAATCAGGTGTGCCTGAGCTTTTGGGAGCACTTCAGCGGAGAATCAGGTGTGCCTGAGCTTTTGGGAGCACCTTCAGTGGGGAATCAGGACTGCCTGAGCTTTTGGGAGCACCTGCAGGGGAGAATTAGGAGTGCCTGAGCTTTTGGGAGCACCTTCAGCCCCAAGCTATGGTCAGGATGGGTTAAATGGGGGTTTCCAGGGCCTAGATCACAGGGAAAATCCCCTGTGAACAAACAGCTGAGCAGTCAGTGCCACAGATGTTCATGCAGAGCCCAGACTCCAAGGCACCTTTTACCCTGAAATATCAGCAGACAAGGAAGTTTTTGTGATTTATAATCACTGCTTCTTTCTTGAAAAGCTGCGGCTTTGAAGACCTTGCAAAGCCTCGTGAACTAGGGAGCTGTTTATGCCACCTCTTTACTTTAAAAAGTCAGAAAAGCCTCGGACCTGGAGCAAAGAGCCAAAAAAAGCACACAGATATTTCTGTGTGCAGAACTCCTGAGTACACTGCCACCTTCTTCATCTCTGGCCCAAACCCAACTCAGCAACAGGTGACCCCAGTGGTTTTCGACCCTCGCATTTAGGGCAGCAGCCTTCTACCCCAGTCCTAGAATTCCACAGCTTTTATAGCCTCCAGCCCAGAGCGGATCCAACACCTGACGCAGTCCCAGGGCCTCTCACAACTAATGACAGCACCCAAGGATGCTCCTGATTCACCCCATGTGTTTCTGTAGTCACTTAGCACACAGGTGATGCTTCTTTGTCTTGAATCTGACCAGAATGAGAAGAATGTGGAGGTATTTAGGACGCTGTGTTTTGGGGGCCAGTGAATGAGGATCAGCAGAATGGATTCAGCAGGCTGGGAGGAAGTGCAGGGGTTCATTTTCCTCACTTCTCTCCGTACCCAAAGCAGCGAGCATTAATATCCCACCCAGGCCCAGGGGTTACAGACTCCAGCAGGGCCGAGCTCTTCCTTTGCTCTTAGATTTGCTATAAAAGGCTTTAGAAGCCTCAGCACTGATTCCTAAACACACCTAAACCCCGACGAACACAGGATTACAGAGGAGCTCCTTGTACAAATAAAACTTTCTTTTTTAGAATGTCGTGTTCCCTTCGCCCAACGCAATCCCGAAACTGCTGCAGGACTTCGCAGCCACAAAACCCTTTAACGTGGCCCTTCTGCCCCAAGTCATCTGCTAATGTCCCTTGTTAAGTGATCTAAGCCTGGCCTCAATCTTCTGTTAATGAAAGAGAAGGAAGAGGATACTTTAACTGCTATTATTAGCTCTTAGTAGCTGTCCACAGAAAACAAAACAAAACAGAGCCTTTAATTCCCCAGGCTCCCCAAGGGAATCAGCCTGTGCAAAACAAACTCACAGTGGGTGAAAAACGTTGTGGCGCCCAGGGATCTCTTCCCTTAAGCATCTGCTTGAGGAAGAACCTTCCATCTACATCAAAAAAAACCCAACCCAGTAGTGCTATAATTTAATCTTTACACTCAGCAAACGGAATGTTAACTGCTGTAACCTGAAGCTCCAGGTTGGTTCCCTGGATCGAGTTAGGGCGGGATTTTGGCACCAGCTTAGAAATCGTTCTGCAACATGAGCACCTTTGTGCTGTCCGTCATCTTCACGTGGTGCAGTGAAGAAGTGAGAAGGGTGCTCTCACCTTACTCCAGCCCCAGCGTTCTGTGCGCTCCGGAATTTGGAGTTTCCCGGCTGTCCATCCCTGCAGAGGCACATTCTGGTGCTGTGCCCACCTCAGGGATGGCCCTGGGGCACGGGAGAGGGCTCCCGCACTTTATCAAAGACACCTCAAGAAGCCGAGATAAGCCTGAGGACTTCGACTGATACCTTTAAAACACCGCTAAAACAAACTCTGGAAATGCTCCCAAACTCCAGAATTCCCATCCCTGAAAACGAACGCTGATTTCCTGCCGTGTTTTCATCAGTCTGCAAGGAACCTGAATATTTTTTTAGTAATTACTAAAAAATTAGGTCAAGTATTTCCTACGAGGTGGCCTCCAATATTTGATGACTGTAGAAAAGGGTAACATACGCGATTGCTTGATTGCTCCCCTAACGGGATCACGGATAATTAACCATTACAGGGTAATTGATATGTACGTAAATGGATTAGGTGCTTAAAAGTTCAGCCTGTGTCCCTCAGATAAACTGGTTCCATGCACTCTCGGAGCACAGCACACGCTGGGATTTCAGCTGGATTTTTCCTCTCATATTCATTATGCAGCCTGACTAATTTAGGGAAAGAGTGATTCCCTTCCCAACTAATTGAAAAAGAATTTTGAAATCTCTACGAATGCAGGTCTTTTGAGATCTAAAGAGAGAAGAAAACAATGCAATGTTAATTTAGGTTTACTTTTCTCGACTTCCTTCCCAGGAAGTTGCCAATCCCATACTTTGGTATTTGTCTAATAAAATAAAGGCAATCAAGAAAATAAGGAACTCTTCCACAAGCAATCTTTCAGTCAGGCATTCTTTTCACTTTAGAATAACTTTTTTGACAGAAAACCAGATTTTCTAAATATATTAATGCCTACTGCTTGTAGGTTACATTGTGAATGACAAACATCAACAGGTAAACCTTGAATCTGGGCTAGGGCTGGCTGGACCTTACTGCTTCCGAGGTTTTAATATCTTTCAGATTACTGAAAGCTCATGAGGGGGAAGGATCGCCACTCTTTTCCCACAAATAATTTCTAAAGAACACCTGGTACCCCCCAAAAAGGAGGAGTCATATAAGAACAAGCTTAAAAACGTCACATTTTCCAAGCTGTCCCGACTTTTCTCATTTCCATATCCAAATTCAGCAATACACTGATCTATACCCAACGATTTTGGTGTCCTATTCTCCACACTCCTTTCCTGCTGCAACCACGTTTCTCAGTACCACACTTTAAATACTGATGGTTTATTGCTATCTAAACCAACTGAGATATATCTGTAAGACAAGAAACTTGGTTCTCATTTTTACTGCAGCCATTACAACAGATTGGTATTGAGGGGATTTGTGTAGCTGAGGCTGCTTTGCAAATCATTCAAAATGCAAGAAAAAATATTTGAACAGGACAAGACAAACTGCAAAAATGGGTTTGGGTCACACACACCGATAAAGTCCTCCTTTAAACCATAGAATCCCAGAAAGGTTTGGGTGGGAAGGGACCTCAAAGTCCATCCAGTGCCACCCCTGCCATGGGCAGGGACACCTCCCACTGTCCCAGGCTGCTCCAAGCCCCACCCAGCCTGGCCTTGGGCACTGCCAGGGATCCAGGGGCAGCCACAGCTGCTCTGGGCACCCTGTGCCAGGGCCTGCCCACCCTCCCAGGGAACAATTCCTTCCCAGTATCCCATCTCTCCCTGCCCTCTGGCAGTTGGAAGCCATTCCCCCTTGTCCTGGCACTCCATCCCTTGTAAACTGTTCCTCTCCAGATTTCTTGTAGGTCAATAAGGTCACTCCAGAGGAAGTCTCCATCTTCCCACTGTGATATGCAGAGAAATTTCCTCTCTGGTATCTGGGAAAACCAATAAACCTCATGGTGTGGCAAGAAAATGAATAAATCAGGGTCAGTTTGCAGAAGAAACACTTCCATCACTTTAGAAATATTGGAAAACACCGCTTCTGCAACCCTTCCCCTTTTAGGTAAATAAATGTCTACTTGATTACATCAATGAATTGCCGGAATAAAAATAGTCTGTGTTATGTTTCTCTAATCCACTCGGCCCATTTTAAGGAAGTCTGGCCAAATTTCCTTACCAGAAAGCTGATGGATAAATACATAATTTCTAACTCTACTCCTCTGCCATCTTTCATATCAACACTCAATGCCAAGAGTTTTCTCCTGTTCCACAATTCCAAAAAGGCAGGAGATTGAAATCCCGTAATCTGGGATGAAAATATGATTCTATGAAGAGAAAAATACTGAAAGAGCGTGTGATTAATTCCTACTTTTCCCTTCTTATCAAGCTTGCTAAGACAGCACCAGTCGCATTTTTAGTCTTTTCCTTCCTTCCTTCCTTCCTTCCTTCCTTCCTTCCTTCCTTCTTTCCTTCCTTCCTTCCTTCCATCCATCATCCATCCCTCCTTCCATCCATCCNTATTCCTTCCTTCCTTCCTTCCTTCCTTCCTTCCTTCCTTCCTTCCTTCCTTCCTTCCTTCCTTCCTTCCATCCATCCATCCATCCATCCATCCATCCATCCATTCTTCCTGACATTATCCAGGCTTTACCTTACAAACAGCACCCACATCCCTGGGCTCCAAAGACGAGAGCAATGTTAATACCATTACACTGAGACACAAACACGGATCGTTCCGTGTTTACCAGTGGGGGAAGTGAAACTCACTGGAATTAAGAGGGCAGGAGAAAATCACTGGGAAGTTCCAGAGAGCATGAGACCTGGGAGATGTCTGTGCATTAGCCTGCTATGAAGGTGTGAGGCTTGAGTGCACTCTTTGTAAACCAAGCTTCTTCCAGAGCCCTTTATCCAAACCCCACCTTAAAGCAGCAGATGTTGGAGCCTTTCCTAAAAGTATTTACAGATATTTATAAAAGTGAATGCAATGGGAGGTTCCCACGTCACTTTAGAGTGGTCAGAAAAGAAGACTGGGCTTTGCAACGAACTGAGTTAGAAATAGAACATTTCCATGACTCATAGCAGTTATTCCTGGGAGACAGTGTCTGCTGCCAGGGGGTTAAATCCAAATGGCTTTTTGTAATACACATTTTGTTGCCACTTAGAAAACTGCAGAGGCGACAAGGAACAGGCAGCAAATACAGAAAGCAACAGTTGGGAAATTAGGCAGCACAGGAAAGCCAAGATAACACACAAGCCAAGATAACAATTTGACTTAAACACTTCTTCCACCCCAAACCAGGCCTTCTGCCTATTTGAATATGTAGCACCCATGGCACCCTTCCCTGAGAATCAGCACCTAAACCAATCACTCCAAATAAATCATGGCCTGCCTTGTTTGTGCATCGTTTAGTCTCAGATACTTCAGGGAATATTGCAAAAGTAGAGCCAGCCTGCCAGGTGACAGCTTGCCAGGGAAAATAATTGGCATCGTGCTCGGAGGTGCGTGACGCCGGCTCCTCCATCATGTGCTAACAGGGAAGGCTAAAACCCAGTCAGCCTCACACTGCCAGGCCTCCAGGTGAAAATATTCCCATTCCTACAGAAAGAGGAGATCTGGAGGCAAATGCTGTGCATTACATCTATTATGATAAAAGGTGTTTGTGGTGATTTATGGGAGGTGTGGAAAAGGCCGACTCTCGGCGCCAGCATTCAGCTGTTTCCTCCTGGAGCTGGCAAAGGGTTTCAAGGCACACGGAGAGTTTAGGGAGAAGTGAAGAGCTCTGTATTTTTAGATCTGTGCATATAAAAGCACTGAATGTGGAGGCTGCCCAGAGAAGCTGTGGCTGCCCCTGGATCCCTGGCAGTGCCCAAGGCCAGGCTGGACACTGGGGCTTGGAGCAGCCTGGGACAGTGGAAGGTGTCCCTGCCCATGGCAGGGGTGGCACTGGATGGGCTTTAAGGTGCCTTTCAACTAACAAGCCATTCCACGATTCTGTGGCAAGAACTATGCAAAAGTTAGCATAAAGTGTGACTTAATATAAAAGAATCCCCCCAAATTTTCACAATGTTTTAAAAATATCAGCTGTGTGCTACACTGCCCATCACTCAGTTTTCAAAACACTTCCCGGGTTTCCACAGCAAACACTAAACTGCAAGTAAATTAAAAAAAAAATCTGCTTTTTCTCCTTCCGTGCAACAGATGACACAATTTTTTTTCCCATTTTGCACTAAGTAGTTAAGACTCAACAGCGACAGAGTCATAAGAAGCACAATTAGCAAGGTTGTACAGTGATAACTTTGTGTCATCTTCAGGAGCAGTAAAAACCCCCAGTGCTGCAGGATTTACAAACGACTTGCAGGGAACTCATTGCTAAGTGTGCAAAGGAGAGAGAATTCAGAAAGAGCCTTAGCTGGAAAGCAGAATCCCAGTGATCCAGCTCCAAGGCAGTTTGCTGAAGAGCAGCAAACTGTGGTGCTCGGCAGAGCAATCAACATCTACTTAGATTAGGCCGATTTCCCACAAGGTGTTTGACAAAGGCAAGAGCTGCCAAATTCCCTTCGTTTAATCCATCATCTCCCCATGGGGAGACCTCACCGTTCATGCCACGGCAGCTCAGTTTCCCTGGGAGCCTTTGGTCAGCATCCCCAGCCAGTGCTTTTGGAAAGGCAGCCGCATTTCTTTGTCCTCAGACTTGGTGACAGCTCCCAGGAAGCGCAGCGTGGATGTAGGGAAGGGCTCACCTTCCAACCAGGAGCTTGGCATCCTGCTCCAGCTTCTCCATGGTGATACAGATGCACAATATTCATCCTGCTTTCCTATTCTGGCCTTATTTCCTCTGACTGTTCCTTTTGTCTCTATTACTCATCTCCCAAACTCTATGGCCAGATTTTGCACCTGGTGTCCTTGTGAAAGAATTCCTTGGTTCTCCTGCCCTGCTCAAATTGTTCTCCCAGCCCTCTCCTGGCCCCTTACTGATTAATCTTCCACATATTTTTCTTTTCCTTTTTTTTCTCTTAGATACAGCCTCAGCTTTCTGCAGCCCTCTTGTATTTCTAGCAACCACCCATTCCCTGCGTCCAGCCAGGGAAAGTTCCTTCTGGATTCTCTCATCTCCCTTTTGGTAGTCAGCAGGTCCAGAACATCCCATAGGATAAATAGGATCCCTGCCATCTTCAAGTATTCAAATTGAAAGTTGTTCCCAACTCGGTTAAAAACAAAAGGTGTTTCCTTTTATTAAGTTCATGGGAGCCCATAAAGGTAAAGGTTGGAAAAGCCCTGCAAGATCAACAAGTCCAGCTGTCAACCAGCACCACCATGGTTGCCACTAACCCATGTCCTCAAGTGACACATCCATAGGTTTTTTTGAACATTTCCAGGGATGGGGACTCCACTACTTCCCTGGGCAGCCCCTTCCAACACTTGACAGTGTCTTGGGTTACAATGTAAGATGTGACCAGGGGTATGTATTCTATCACCATCTTCATAAGATGTCAAAGCAGGTGGGGCAGGGTTCTTTATCTCTTCCCTGACACATCCCTGATAACTCCCTTGGGGAGGATATCTTTGGCTAATGGGCCATCTAGCCTCACTGCAGGACTCATAAAACTACATCATCCCATTGTGAGATGCTCCGCCCAGGAGGAGGAACCAAGCATTCCTACCTGGATATAAACTGAGGTTTGGAACACCACAGAGGCTCTGCCCACTGGGTTCCCAGAGGACAAGAGCTACATAACCACCCCTGGACCTCCAGAAAAGGACCAGACTTCACTACAGGATCACCACTTAGACAGAATCACAGGGACGGCAGCCACCATTTGATCGGATTGCTGCCACCACCCTGACCAACAGGGTGTCAGGTCGTATCCTGATTCTGTCAGTTCAAGCCAGTGTTTCTGTATTGTTGCCTTTATTTTAATTTTCCTATTAAATTGTAATTCTGACTTGGGATCTCCCACTGATTTGCTCTGAAACTAGTACAGACAGCCAGGAAGGAAACCTGCATTCAGATTATAGACAGTGTTTTTAGGGGACTTTAATGGGAAACTCTTTCCAAGTCCACACTGTCCAGTCTGAGGTTTGTATTCCAGAACATCATGGAGACCATAAAAAAACTGTACTTAGGTCAAGAGCTCAGTAAATTTCAGAGTGTAAGAAACCTTTGTGCATTTACAGGATGTTTTTCCTTAGTACTGAATTCCTGGTTTTTGATGGACAGTGTATGAGCACAAATAAGAAATAAACGTGGATTTAAAGCTTCTTTTCACCCTGCTGTCCATACCTGACGTTCAGAAAACCAAATTTAAGCAGCCAAGACTAAAATCTCAACCAAGGGGCAGGTTTTATATAGAAAAGATCCTCTCATTCTTGGGATCTCCCAGTGTGTTCCCATTTCTATTTATCCACAGAAATTGGGTAACAGGTACAACTATAGGACATTTCCAAAATTCTTACCAAAACTGGTAGCCTACAGCCCCTTGTAGCTGTTGATGAGCACAAACTCATGGAGCAAAGGTGAGTTTTGCTGTCTCACCCAGCCACAATCCTTCATTTCTACCCCCAAACTTATAAAAAGATCTCCATGACTGAAAGCAGCAACTTAAAAACTCCACATTCAACTGTTTTCATAAAGCAAAATTAATATTAGCAAACTTTTTAGATACAGAGGTTTTACAGCTTTTTTTTTTTTTTAATTATAAAATTAAAGTCAAATTGCAGCGCCAAGGCAATTTAGGGAAATAGCTGAAACAATATCAGGGCTTCACTGCCTGAGAATTTAAATGAGGCATTAATTAGTCCAAGACGATATTGAAAAATAGAACCATCTTGTACCTTATTCAAAATGATCAGCACCATCCACAGGAGCCAAATCTCAGCATCATTAAATAAGTGTTCAGAAACTAATTAAAATACTTGAAATGTGCAAAGGCAAAGAATTCTGCCTTTTCAATATCTCTGAAGCCCACAAAAAGTCCAGGACTAAGTAATGAGAAATAGTTTTGTACCTGTTGATACAGACATTTCTCCTGAAAATTCTTCTGCTTTTACTTTGTTGGAATGGATGTGTCACTGCCACAGCCCCTGAGCAGAGCCACCCTCCTGCCCAAATCTCCCTTTTATTTTTCCCTTATTCATTCTGCCAAGTAATGTCTTGCTCTCTATAAATCCTGTTCAACAGCTCTGCCAAGAATGCAGCCACTGTTTCTATCAGCTGAAACTCAAATTTGGCCGGGCAAAGTTGCCAAAGCAATGGAAGATGTGGGAAGCCCTGGCCAGAGGAGTGTGAAGAGCAGTTCTGTGCATATTTAAGCATTCATAGCAGTGGTATGTCAAATTTCGACCTAGATCACACCACTTTTTGTAAGAAACTCTAATATTTAGCTAGAAACTCTAATATTTATTTTAACTCTAATCTTTTAGCTCCAGGATACATTTTACTACTATTCAGAAAGTTTTTTTGTTGTGCTTATAAATTAAGGTCGCTTCAAAACCTGAATAGTTCTGTTGGAGACATAAAAGTAAAAATGATTCAAAAAAACCCAAGGAATACTCCTGTGCTATTGGATATTTGGGGAAAATNCAAAAAGTGAATCTTCCTGGTTAAACTGCTCATCATATTCTCATTGATAGCCCCTAGAGCAACCAGAGGTGTTTCTTCAATCAGCGAGTGCTGGAAGAGCCAGAGTTTAGAAGTGTGGCCCAGGCAGGTGAGAAATGACGAGCACAGAAAATTCCATAAAGACATGTCCTTAAGGAGTCAAGTAGCACAAATCACCACCTGAGCAGCACATTAATCCCCATCTCCTGCAGATTCAAGTGTGACACGTGAAGATCCCTCTCCCAAGCTGATTATCTGTATTTCCTTCACACCCTGACTCCAGCTCCCAGCTCATCTCCTCACCCTCGCTGCTAATTGGTTTTCACGCCCAAAACACATCAGCAGAGCCACTGCTCCTCATCTTAGCCCGGTCCTTGTCACCTCCACATGTCAAGTGCAGGCAGCTAATTCTCATCAATCCACTTCTCGNTAGCTCCAGGATACATTTTACTACTATTCAGAAAGTTTTTTTGTTGTGCTTATAAATTAAGGTCGCTTCAAAACCTGAATAGTTCTGTTGGAGACATAAAAGTAAAAATGATTCAAAAAAACCCAAGGAATGCTCCTGTGCTATTGGATATTTGGGGAAAATATCTGTTGCTATTGGATATTTGGGGAAAATATCTGTTGCTGTTCTGCACTTTCCTGTCAGAGTTTATCAAAGCAGCAAAAGCCTTTTCTTTTTTTATATTTTGATATCTTTATCCTGTTTGCAAGTCTCTAGGACTAATTAAATGCAGAGCTGCCGAAGTGGTGGAGTATTTTGACGCACAGATTTGTCCTGTTCTCTGCCAGTTGGTCTCTACCCAAGCATCCCAATGAAGGAACTTCCAGANTGCTAATTGGTTTTCACGCCCAAAACACATCAGCAGAGCCACTGCTCCTCATCTTAGCCCGGTCCTTGTCACCTCCACATGTCAAGTGCAGGCAGCTAATTCTCATCAATCCACTTCTCGCTCCCCAGAAGCTTCTTTCCTGTTTGACCCTGTCACCAAAACTGCAGGAATAAAAGAAACTCTCCACACCTTCTTTTAAGTGTCAGAGAATCAGGCATTACTTAATTCTGGCCTGGATGTGCCATGGAAATCATCCCATCCACACATAGCCAGGGTGTGTGTAGTTTTTTACCAGACTTTCCCTCTATTTATACATAACAAACCCAAAGAAATTCTCATTCATTGGTTCTACATTGCACAGTTCTTAGCATCCGACTTCCTACTGGTTATTGATCCCTTCACCTTCGATGCTAATTTGGTCCTCACTCTTTGGTTCTCTTATCAACCTTTTCCCAGACCAGGGGGTGATGTCTGTTTATGTCCATTTATCTCCTCCATTTCTTCTCGCTACTCCCAGCCTGGAGAGGTTAAACTCTCAGAGCCTGGGAATCTTCTTTTTGTGGATTGAGGCCTAGCAGCCCTCACCCAGCTCAACTCAAACCCTTGGAGAAAAGGGTTTTCTTTTTTTTTGAAGAAAAACTTCAATTCCCCTTCCCCTTTGGCAAAGGCGAACAAACCCCTGACCAAAGTTACCTAAAAAAAAATTCTAAAACTTATATAATTTCCAAGAACCCCACTGCAAGGTGCCTCAAAAAGCCCTCAGGCAGCTGGGGCTGAGTGTTTTCCAAGCCAGTGCTCCCTAAAAGTTGACTCGGGGTGTTTGGGCTGTGCTGTGCCACTGCAGTGTGGTGACATTGTTGTGGAACACAACAAACTGTGGCCTTCCAGGATGTCCGGTGCTGCCAGGATAATGTTCCATCATTTATTGCTTTGTCCTGCAGGATGCAGCTCGAAGGTGGGGTCGCTTTCATCCCTGCACACGCAGTTATTCAGTTATTGTCCTACCTGGCCTTTCTTTAAATTCTGGAGCATTCTCTTGCACACTACTGGATTTATGAGGATTAAATCTTCCTACACAGACCATTGGAAACTCATTCTGAGAGCTCAGCTCATCCATGTGATTTTAAACGTGCTCTCACTGATATTTTCTATTTGTAGCTCTGGCAATTAAAAATCAACAGGACATTTATGCTGCTTTGAAACCAGGCACGGTATCAAGTCTTTCAGGCAGAGGCATCCCTGGTGAGATGGTGTTCTACCACCACTAAATATGTCCCAGTGTAATCCAAGTAAGTCCTTCATCGTTTCATTACTCTACTTTTTATCTTGCACTATTTGGCAATGGTTCAGTCCTTGATTCTTTCCCAAATGAATTCCTAATCACTGCCACAGCTTTCCCACAGCATCCCACCTGTACAGGCATCAAGCTTTGAGTTACTCCATTGAGTAATTCCCTGCTTTAATCCCAATCTTCTACTGAACAAATCCCCTCATTTTTCAAATTTCAATCATCTTTCAGATTCTACTGCTGACAATGTGTGCCTTGCCCTACAACACAAAAGAGAAATTTCAGCTATAGCTGGAGGATGCTTGGTGAGGCTTCAGAACGTGTCAGTGCTACAATTACCTGCATCAATTGTTCTATTAAACCATGAGAACAGCTCTCAGGGGAGAGCCCTGCCGAGCCATGCTGTGTCTTTGCCCAGGGAAGAGAGTAAGATCAAGGAAGCTCACAGTGCTTCCTGCTAGGAATGATCTCCAGCAACTTGCTAAGAAGGTTTCCAGAAGCTGAGGTCATGTTCTCGTGGTTACTGGCCTGTGATGGATTTTCTCCTCATGACTCCAGCCAGGCACTTTCTGAAGTCCAGTCTGAATGAAACCTTTCAAGGCAAGGAGCTCTGCAAAGTACCCACACACATGGAAAGGATCTCTCCTCTCCTCTCCTCTCCTCTCCTCTCCTCTCCTCTCCTCT
>VXAZ01007282.1:333816-387517 GCA_013399875.1 Gymnorhina tibicen
CTCCCCTCTCTCTCCCCTCTCTCTCCTCTCTCTCTCCTCCCTGACTCCTGTATTTAGGATTTTATTATTTTCTGTCATACAGAATTCACTTTTCACCTCTCCAGCCTCTGCTGTCATTCCTTGTAAGCCCTTCCACCCCTCTGATCATCTTTGCTGCCCTGGCTCTCCACCTTCGACAGGTCCCAAGGAACCCCCTTTGAGCAACCCACCTGCACCATGTGCACCTCTGACTGACATTGCACTTCCCATTTCAAAGTCTGTGCTGTTTCCAGCAGCTCCCATTTTTAATTTTACTTTCTTGACTATCATAGGACATTTAGGCATACTTTTTAGCTAAAACAAAATACCCATCTTAATCCTCAGGTTATTTCAGGGTGGCAGCGTTTCTCTGTCTGACCCGCACTGAACACCACAGCATTCGGCGTTTCCTCGCAGAGTCATCCAGGACCAAAAGCTTCTCCTTCAATCCCTATCCTAAACAATTTAGCATTGACAACAAAGTCCTGAGGAGCATGAGATCCCATGGGAATCCACAGGCAACAATCCCTGCACTGAGAACTGTTATTCCAGCTCTCCATTTCTGCCTTTTAACACCTGCTTTGTGTCCTGCAGCCCACAGCAGCAGGGCACTCCTCTGAAATTCCCAGCTCCTGGGCTCCTTTCTCCAGTGGTTGTGAGCATTGCTTCCCAAGGCTCTTGTCAGTGCAAACAACTTCTGTTCATGCCCAACTTTGTTCCGTTTTGTTAATTAAAGCACAGCTAAAGGGCTGCAGCTGGACACTCTGTGTGTCCCCTGCCAGTGCCGGGCTGCATTCCATTATCCCTGGAACATCTGCCTGTTCTTGGTCAAGGGGTTCAACCACCTTTCAACACAAAATGTTTTCCATCTCAAATCCTGCTCCAGCTCCTTTACCCACACCTGTTTTCTCAATTTCCTTGAGAAAAGCAGGGCGGGCCTGACCTTCTCTGGAGCCAAGAGATCAGCAGGAGTGAGCTCTCAGAATGAATATTCATAGGTTCGATCTGCTCTGCTGATCATCCTGATCCATCACCCTGCTACTGCCTGGGAGCCAGATTTAATTAACCGCTTCAAAATGTGTTTTTTCCTTCCACTGTTTCCTGTTTCCTTTGCTACACTTTTCCCATTTGTCGGGACATCTGTCTGTGCCTCGTTCGTATTTTTGTCTTTCTCCAAAATTAATATTCATGCATCAGAAATCAATTGGTTGGAAAGGAACTTAAACCTCACTCCAAATAAATAAAATAGCACTTAAATAAGATAGAAAAAGTGCTTTAAAAACTGTGACTCTTCCCCTTAAAACAGAAGTCACCCACCCTAACCAGCCCTGGAACAAATGTAGCCCTTGCTATTATTTCAGTGCTAGGGGAGGTTTGGATTGGATATTAGAATATATTTTTTTCCCCTGGAAGAGTGAGTGAACTTATTGGAATAAGTTTCCTGGGGAGGTGGTGGAGTCACCATCTCTGGAAGGGTTCAGGAATGCATCTGGAGGTGGCCCTTGGGGATGCGGTTATGGTGGTGCTGGGGGAATGGTTGGACTCGATGATCCTGGAGCTGTCTCCCAGCCCCGATGGTTCTGTGATTTGCTACGTCCTTGTCAAGGCGTCCACTTTCAAGGAGAAAGTTTTGGGAGAGGAATACGTTTGTAAAGCCAATTCCAGGGTCACAAGCTCTCTAGAAGTGTCCTTTGGAATATGCACCATTCCACACCCTTCCAAGGGATCAAGCTGTGCAAGAACTTTTTGCTCCCACTCCCAGCAGCAGGGCTAAATTGGGAGTGTGTACGGCAAAAATGGGCCCATCCCCCATTAATGGACTTCAAAACCCTTCTCGTTCTCTCTTTTTTTTGTTGCTGTTGTTGTCAAATAGCAGAAATTCAGGACTGAATAAATGAGAGGTTCTCCTCACAAAATAAAAACCAGTCCCTCTTTTATCCATCAGCAGGGTAATACTCGGCCATTAAGCATCTTCCTAGGAGCAGAGCACACAAGTACATCCTAGTTTGAACATAATTGTGGCACTGCTATAAAATCCTGATGTGCTCAAATTAAAACAGAATTCCAGAAACAGACCCTTCCATCTGATAGCCCAAACACCCGAAAAAGAAACCTCAGCACTCTCATTATTTGCTCTCCGGGGCTCAGAGGCCCAAAGATGGATGTGGATGGTGTGCAAAACCTGGGGGGAAGAGCTGTGGCATTTAAAGCTGCTTTTGCAGGGTTTCCTGATCCCACTGTGGAGTTGAGAGGAGGCAGACACACACTTGGGGGGGTAAATAGAGGTTGTGGGGTGCTCCTGATTGACTTGGCTTGCTCTGCTGTCATAAATCCACCCATCTTTTGCCACAACTCACACCAATTCCTTCACCTCTCTACCTGTTGTCACAGGTCGTGTACACTTGGGAAGATGGGAAGGGAGAGGTGAGGGAAAGCTGCATCCCCCACAGTGCTGCTCCCCGCCTGGACCCCACTTCTGAAAGGGCTTTTTTAAACCTCTGGTTTTTGAAAGAAATAGAGAAGAGGTGACAGTGAATCTTAACCCTAAGAAAGGCAAATTAGCCATAACAAGCCAAAAAATTACTGGAATTCTCTAAGAAAACCTGCAGCTGGATGGATTTTATCTTGATTCATCGACTGACAGCCAAAATTAGGGCTAAAAGGAGGAATCTGAGGCAAAAATTGCAGCACAAAACCCACCAGAACACTACGAAATATAAACCCTGCCAGGACAATAAAGCAGCAGAAAGCCTTTGCAGTCTCAAAGATGACAGCTAACAGGAAAAAAAGAGAAGTTTGTGTTTCTCTTTTACATCTGGAGAGTTTGGGATTAAATTTCGTTCCGGTACCTGAAAGAAATCCTGCCAGTATTCGAAGGGGGGAAGCCAGAGAGGAACTTCTTGTCAGGAACTGGAGGGCCAGGACAAGGAGGAATGGCTTCAAACTGAAAGGACAGCAATTTAGGTGAGATATTGGGAAGAAATTCCTCCCTGGGAGGGTGGGCAGGCCCTGGCACAGGGTGCCCAGAGCAGCTGTGGCTGCCCCTGGATCCCTGGCAGTGCCCAAGGCCAGGCTGGACACTGGGGCTTGGAGCAGCCTGGGACAGTGGGAGGTGTCCCTGCCCATGGCAGGGGTGGCACTGGATGGGCTTTGAGGTCCCTTCCAGCCCAAACCATTCTGGGACTCTGTGAGTCTATGAAATAACATTGCTAAGGCAAAGATTTGGGAAACCACCAAGGAAATAGGGATCTATTTTTCAGTATTCAGGATTATATGCAGATGTGTCACAATATTTTTAACCACTCGTTAATGCTCAATTCCATTCACCAAAGCAGTGCAAAGCTGCCAGTCGCCCAAAAAGAAGGATTTTCCTAATGCCTCCTTTCCCTTCAAGTCCAAGGGGAAGCTTCTGGGTCGCTCAAACACTTCTCAAGGTATTTTCAGAAGCCTTGGGTTCGGTTATTTACACTATTTTTTCCTTTGTGTGTTAAAGATGAGGTGGTAGAACAGATCCAATCGTTCCTTGCTCTGCTTGCATTTCCTTTGCAATGTAAACACAGAAATCCACGGGCTGCAGACTCTTGGTGACCAAAACTGCCTTAAGTCAGGGCAAAATCACAAGAAACACAAGTATTTAAAAAAAGATGCCTCTGTCACCACCAAACCCGGGATCTGCCTTTCTCACAGGATACCTGTCATGGTTCTCAAATCAGCTGCACACTCCCTGGCTTTGATTCCAGCTTCAAAGAGAAATTTGATATTTATTCTCCGAGGAAGGAAAACTCTGATTCGTGCCTCTTTGATGTCTTGTTTCATAACTAAAAAAAAGGAAAACCCCAACTTTACAGGGCCAAGATTAACTAATATCAGCAGCAGTGACTTATTTACCAAAAGAAAGGAGTTTACAAGCAATGTTGGAGCTGCACTGAGCATGACAGCGGGCAAGCCTTGGGTTTTGTTTATCAAGTTAAATATCAAGGAAAGCACTTAAGGGTTTTCTTAGCTGAAGGGTTTGGTAGTTCTGACTCTTGGCACTTCTTTCATTCATAGTGAGCTTCAAAATATGAACCTCACTTGGTGCAGGCCCAAACTTTGGTGTCAGCAAGAGGCAGACAGTAGAAAATGAAGCAGTGAAGGGTTATTTGACTACGAAACATTCCTGGCACCAAGACACAATTTCAAAACCGAGATGAGGAAGGAATCTCCACATTTAGATCAAAAAGAGAAAACACTAAATTTTATTTTATTTTATTTTTATTCTCCCACCTAACTTCCACTGGTTGGATTAAAATAGCCAGGTTTTTAGAGCAGGGAGGGCTGGGGGAGAAGAGGTTGTTTAATTTGTTAAAATATAGCCCATATCCATCTAACCCTGAGAAAAATATTTGGAAAAAATTATTCCACAGGCACAAATTCTTTCCCTACGTCTCTCATAACCAGTTGTGCTGCATTCAGCTCCTTTTTTTCTCCCCCCTTGTTTTAAAGGAATGCAAACAATGCAAAAAAGCAACTAAGAAAAAAGAAATAAATTGAAAGTTGCCCTCTAAGACTCCTGCCTGCCTTGTAATAATTACTGAGACAAATGTTCTCCTGGGGAGAAATGGAGAGGTGCTTTCATAGCCGTCACAAACCACACACTTCTGTGGCTCACAGGTGCAAAAATGAACAGAGTGAATACATATTAAATTCTCCTGCCAGTGAATTGTGCAGTACAGAACCACAGTCACAGCTTCTTGAGTTCTTTATTAAATTGAGGGAGGCAGAAGTTTCACTCCAAGGGCTGTTCTGAATGTATCTGTTTGCTTGGAGAACTACAAGCTCTTTTTTTAAATTTCTTTCTCTTTGGCCAAGTCCTCCATGCTCCTGCACAAATGAAGTTATTTAACTTTTTAAATTGTTTTAATCATCCTGGGGAACAGCAGGGACAGGACAAGGAGGAATGGGATCAAACTGGAAGAGGGGAAATTTAGGTGAGATACTGGGAAGAAATCCTTCCCTGTGAGGGGGGGCAGGCCCTGGCACAGGGTGCCCAGAGCAGCTGGGGCTGCCCCTGGATCCCTGGCAGTGCCCAAGGCCAGGCTGGACACTGGGGCTTGGAGCAGCCTGGGACAGTGGGAGGTGTCCCTGCCATGGCAGGGGTGGCACTGGGTGGGCTTTAAGGTCCCTTCCAACCAAAACAATTCCAGAATTCCATGGTTTAAAATCACTTCCCTGCTCAAGCAGCTGGCACCACCCCAGGGTTGGTGTCTGATGCCACCTCCCAGCCATGCTCTGGACAGATTTTCAAATGCTGAACAGCCCATTTACAATGTCACAGGGTCACTGCCTCATTGCACCGAAAAATCTGACAAAGGTTACTCCTTAACCAACATCTAAGGATGGGCTCCTTATCCTACAGCTTTGTTTGTCCTGGTAATTAAAGCAGCTAAAGATATCCAGCAGCCCAAACTCAGCAATAAATATGAAGCCAAGAGCCAAACTCCCCTGCTCATGCTGCTGCCTTTGATCTCCCCTCACAGCAATGGCTTTTCCAGCTTCATCCACAGAAAACTTCCCAGACTCTGATCTGATGACAGACTGAGCCAATGACACTTGAGCTCCTTCCAGATCCTGCTGCCTGCAAAATCTGAATGCTTTAAGGCTCCTTAAGATTCACCCAAGTATATTCAGGTTTAAATTCAGTATATTCAGGTTTAAATTCCTTCTGACTTTGCTGGAGAAATGGAAGTTGGGATAGTTATAATGCCAGGACACCACAGGAGAGCTGGAGAACAAGAGCTGGCAATCGGGACAGAGACCAGCAAGCTGGCTCAGCTTTTTTATCCCTAATCCCATCTTCCCTGGCTCATCCACCTGCAGGGGCTCTCCTGTTTATTCACAGTGAGTGTATAAACTCTAAGCAGCATCACAAAATAAAAGGGGAAAGGTGATAATCTCCACAGTGCTCCGAATTTCACCCGTCCATTTTTCAAGCTTCTCCTTAAAAACCTCTTTTTGCTATTTCTCTGCTTAAACTCGAGATTCCAAAACTTGGAGGGGGGGAAACGAAGCCAGTGAAGGAGTGTTTTGTGTCTCAGCTGCCAAATCACACAGCAAGGGACAGAGAAAAAGTGTCCTGTACCTTGGTCCTTGCCTCGCCCATCCCGGTCCCTTGGTTTGGGACAGGCCACAGCAAACAGGGCTGTGTGCATTTGAGCACCGTTCCTCTCAGAAAGCCAAATCAAATGCAGGAAAAGCCCGTTGCTGTTCCAATTCCCTGAACATCTTCTCTTCATAGAATCACAGGATCCCAAAGTGATTTGGGTCGGAAGAGACCTCAAAGCCCATCTCATTTCCACCCCCTGCCATGGCAGGGACACCTTCCCCTGTCCCAGGCTGCTCCAAGCCCCATCCAGCCTGGCCTGGAACACTTCCAGGGATGGAGAATCCACACCTCTCTGGGCGAGGTCCTCAGTTTTCCCCAGTTTCCCAGCAACACAAAGAGAATTCTGCACTCAGCCTTCCAGGCTCTGAAGGAAATTCAAAGACACTGGAGGCTGGGGAGGATATTATTCTTGATATTGCAGAAGTGTAGCAGGAAAGTCAAACAGACTCCCCCAGAGGCTTCCGTGGAAAGATTTTGGGGTAACAACAGCCCTGGAAAGATTCTGCAGCAAAACCAGCCCTGATGCCCAGCTGGAAGTGCAGCCAGGGCTGGGCAGGGAGGTGAGCTGGAGGATCTTGGCTGCCGAGGAGCCAAAGGCAGGACCAGACCTGGGAGGAACTCAGGCTGCAACTGCTCCACTTGCCAGTCCCTGTTCCTGTCTGTCCATCCCCATTCAGTCACACTCCCAGATTTATCTGGATGTGAGGCAGTGCTGGAGGAGCCCTGCTCTGTGCATGGTGGGACAGAGGGGACACCCCAGTGTCCCCTGCTAGTGCCTCACCCTGGGCTCCACACACCCTCAGCCATCTGTTCCTGCGGAGTGAGGCAGCCCCTTCTCATTCCAGAGATGCACTCCTCTCATTTCCACTCAGGCTGAGCCTTAATTCCACTTTACTCTTCTTCTGATCCCAACAATCTGTCCTCATGTCTGCCCTGTCCTCAGCTGGGTGAGCCTGATGCCTTAGGTTTTAACGTTTATATTTTTCAAATCCTGTATTGCCCAGCGTGTAACTCTGAAGTTTCTTGTAGCTCGTTAGCTGCTGTTCTCTCCTTTCTCTCCTGCTGGTTGGACATAACAAAGCTTCTCCAAGCCTGCTCTCCAAGGACACCCAGACTGTCCTAGGCCCAAAATGTGTAAACCAACATCTTAGAAGGGGGGTAAGCTTGGGGAAATCACATCATTAACTGAAGCTTTAATTGGAGAATTAACCCTGATATGCAAATGGACCAAACTTATAAAAGTGTGAAGAACTCGTGACTCGAGGTCCATCTTGGGTGTCGCCTTTGGCCTGCCCAGGGTGCACCTTTGAAGCCCTGCAAATCAATACCTGCCTTTATTCCCTTATTCCTTTCTAGTCTCTGTTTTTAGGTGGCCACATCAGGCATCAAGCCTTCACTCTCTGTTCCTGCGGGGGCTCCTCTGCAAGTGAGATCTTCCAGCTCACCTCCCTGCCCAGTCCTGGCTGCATTCCAGCAGGGCCTCAGGGCTGTTGTTACCCCAAAATCTTTCCACGGAAGTCTCTGGGGGAGTCTGTTTGACTTTCCTGCTACACTTCTGCAATATCAAGAATAATATCCTCCCCAGCCTCCAGTGTCTTTGAATTTCCTTCGGAGCCTGGAAGGCTGAGTGCAGAATTCTCTTTGTGTTGCTGGGAAACTGGGGAAAACTGAGAACCTCGCCCAGAGAAGTGTAGATTCTCCATCCCTGGAAGTGTTCCAGGCCAGGCTGGATGGGGCTTGGAGCAGCCTGGGACAGGGGAAGGTGTCCCTGCCATGGCAGGGGGTGGAAATGAGATGGGCTTTGAGATCCCTTCCAATGACAGCAAAGCAGTGCTTGAGGAACATTTGGCCTTTTCATCCCAGTTCTCTTTGCTACTCCAGCACTTTGTGAAACCCCACGCCAGAGCATGGCACTGACATCACCTTTCATTTTAACACCATTTCATAAGGAATGGTCGCTCAGAATCTTTTTCAGGTCATGTAAGGGAATTATTATGTCTGCTTTATACCTTGAAACTGCATGCTGGGACTTCTGAATGCTCTGGGCTGTTTCTAGAACGTTTCCAAAAAAATAACTGTTAGTGGAGAACACCAGTTTCTGCCACATCACACTTCCGAGGTTATGTTGCCCCCTGGGGATGACCCGGAGCTATCAGTGTGCACCCAGGTGATTTTCTTGGGGCAGGACACCCTGTCACTTCCAAATCAAGGCACAGAAGCACAGCAGCAGGTGGCTGTATCCTTCCTAAGCTACCTGCTCCATCACACAGCCATTGGGAGGAATGACTTGGAAGAGTTACAAGAATATCCAGCACCCAAATGAAATGCAGAGCTCCTGAGCTCAGCACAGCCTGGGATTTCAGCACTTTCCCATCTGACGTTGGCCTGAACCTGGAAACGAGGGTTGCAGAATGAATTGTCCAAGTAAATTACGGATCTGGGAACATCTGTGGCATTTCCATCCTAGAGATGAAATAATCCAAGATGACCTCAACCATTTCATCCCACTGTCCCTCATTCCCTGCCCAGCCCCTCCAGAGCTGCTGCTGGAACAAGGAATAGGAGCAAGGCACAAGTCTCTGTGCAGTCCCCAGACTGGCCAAAATCCAGCTGGATTTGTTTCTGAGCTCCACAGGAGCTGGAATGTCACCTTGCTGGTGAGCACGGGGCCTCTCTGCAGAAAGCAGCTCTGTTGCTCTGGGCTCTGCTGTGTGCAGGTGTCCAACAGCTCCTGGGGGCTCTGGAGACACCCAGGGCAAGGGCAGTGGAGCAGGATACTCTTCTCTGCCCTTGGAATGTGCTCAAGGAGCTGGGACATTGTTCTATTTGCAAGCTGTCAGTGTGGCCATGTGCTGGTTTTGATGTGAATTATGCTAAATCCAGCCTGGCAACTAAACCTGACTTAACATCCAGAGAGAGAGGCCAAGACTTGGCAGAGAAGCTGCTAAACTGACCTGGAGATACAGGACTGGCAGCGAACCCCTTTAAGCTGCTGAATTCCATTCCTACATTCAAATGGGCAGGTTTTTCCCTTTTCCTCCAAATTTGTCTCAAACCGGGACAAAGTGTGTGAAGGTTCCTCCCCTGGTTTTTGGGGATGTCCCCCAGGGACCTCGAGGTTAAGAGGAAGAGATCTACCCACAAGCCTTGGTCTGGGTGAGTTACACCAATCTCTACTTAATAACTGTTTCTTTTTCCTGGCTCTAATATAATTGCTCCCAGAGGAGAGAACATTTCAAGATTCCCAGATTCCAGGAAATACTCCATTCCAGTTTGGAAATCTCTTAACTGTTAGCGACCTTAAGAGTTTCCACTGCTGCAAGTGCAGAGGGACAGTTTCCTTTGGGAATCACAGCCAAGGCTCTGATTTTGGGGGGGGAGAGACACCAGGGAGTGCCGCCCTCATGGGAGCCACATGAAGGAGAGACTAAACCAGAGAGCAGAAAAGCTGATTTGGGAGAAAATCAAACCTGGCCAGAATTCTGCTGCCATTTAGATTAAAAAAAAACCAAAAAAACCCAAAAAAACCTTCTCTTTGATTCCAGACAAATCAGTTCAGCCAATACTGGGCTTGGAGGAATTGCTACGAGTACCTGAGTGGTCGTGGCCTGAGGATTATCTTGGTCTCCATCAAGGTAAACAATCCGGGAGCATTTTTAAGCAGCAATCACAGAGCACTGAGAGAAAAGCAGAGCTTTCAAACGGTAATGAAAGAGAAAGAGGCAATTCAGATCTAATCCCATTATGGGTCAGCTCCAGGCTGGGAGGTTTTTATTTCTGGCTGTGCTGCCGAGAGCAGAAAGCCCAAGCCAATGTCCCCATCCCCACCTTTCCAACCCAGCCCGGGCTTCTGCTGTTCCTGCCCATCTCAGGGCCACCAGCCCTCCCCTCCCCTCCAGATCCTCTGCTCCCCAGCCCGAATAACCTCAGCTGAGATGTGGCAAATTGCATATTTGTGTATTAATTACCGCCTTAGGCAGCAGTTACAAACCCAAACAAAATTCTGCATCAATGGCCAAGCGAGCCAGGCACTGCTGGAGCCGGGAAGCGCTCTGTTTTCATCCTGAACAGAGGCTCAGGAAGGAATCGCAGTTCCAAGAGGTCTGGAATTAAGGAGAACTGTATTTCCCTGCTGTGTTTTATTTCGTGAATACATTTATGTGAAATTATGGCTCTTTCTGTTGTAAATCCTACTCGAGGTTATGTCAAGGAAGCGATAAATGAAGGCGTGGACGCTTGACAGCATCCTGAGGGATCTGGTAGTGCCTGTCTGGGTGGGCAGCAATGTCCTTTTCCGTGTTTCTGGGTACTCTCTTCCCATGTGAAGGCAGAAGAATTCCACGAGCTGAGTGCTCAGCGAAGAGGATCTGCTTTCAATCCACCTCTGTTGCATCTTTTAAGGGGAACATTGGAACCACCCTGTCACCACATAAAGGCGCGCAGGGAGGGAGTTGCACAGCGAAGCCATCTGTGGGTAGGATTAGTGGGAAGAGCAATGTATTTGTGGGAAACGTGTCCTGACTGACACAACTACCTGGGGAAAATGAGAGCAAAATTAGACCCGACTCTCTTCCCTGTAAAAGTCAGTTCTGATCCAAGAATCCAACAGCCTGCAATTAACAGATTCTACACATTTCGTCCTGCTCTGGCTTAAAGCTGATGTGTTCCTGGCAGAGCCTTTCTGGCTAATGCTGACACCTAAATTATCAACCTCTCAACATCTGCCCTCAGAAAACTTGGCTCTGTTAGCGCAGCAGTAAAAACCCCAGACATTTTTCCCCAAATATTGGAATGGTCAGGACCCGGGCGAGGCAGTGCAATCCCAGCTGCCAGTGGGAAGGCCAGGAATGCAAACTGGGCTTGAGGCAATGTAAAGCACCACCAGCGTTCTGGAGCTGATCATCCCTGGCACATCCCAGTGCACAGGGACAGGCAGAGGAGCAGCCAAGGAGCTGAGAGGACAAAGCCAGTCAGGAGCTTCCAACAGCAGCTACTGAGGACAAGAGCTGGGAAGACACTGGAGAACAGAGTCATGGAATTATGGAATCCTTCAGGTTGGAAAATCCCTCCCAGCCCATGGAGCCCACCCTGTGCCCGGTGCCCACCTTGTCCCCAGCCCAGAGCACTGAGTGCCACCTCCAGGCCTTCCTTGGACACCTCCAGGCATGGGGACTCCAAACCTCCCTGGGCAGCCCCTGCCAAGGCCTGAGCACCCTTTCCATGCAGAAATTCCTGCTGCTGTCCAAGGAAGGAAAATTCTTTTCCCGTTCTCCCGGAGGGTCTGTAACTCCTGAGCACAGACCTCTGTCCTGTACCTGCCTGCATCCTAAATGTACCCACCTGGCCTTTTCCATCCTACTGGGAACTGTGGTTATTTGGATTCACTCTCCCTGGGTATTTTACCCTTTTCTTACCCTCATTTCTGTGCTCACAACTCCTGCAAAGTGGCCAATGTTTCCACCTTCCTTTCTGTTTAAATCCCACACACCTCACCATAACAGAACATTTTGCTGTAAGCGATAACTTGCAGTGGTTTATTTGTGCTTCAAGATTTTGATACCAGACAAATTCTCCTGGGACACCCCAAATCCACAATCAACTGAAAAATTAAGAAGAATGCAAAGCCGCAGATCAATGAAAATTCCTTTTCCCCCCTCTATCACCTCCAGCTAAGCTTCAAACCCAGCTGACAAATTCTGGGTGCTGTGGTGAGCAGAGCCAGCTCTGGTTACCTCTGTGCCTTTTCTTGTGTCACTGCACAGTTGTGGGAACTTTTAGGGAGAGTCCTTTAGGGAGGATGACTTAGGAACAGACCCACTTCGGGGAGGAAGGGCCCAGTGCTGAGACACAATTCAACCAAAGCTCCAACCACAGAGCCTTTAAAATTATCTATAACTGTATCTTGAACAGGGAAAATAAATTAATGGGTGTGCACGGGAGAGACAAATCATGGAGATAAGGATCATATCTAAATCTACCGAGGCTACATAATTACTGCACCAGAGATCTGGGATTAATCCTGTTCTCCTGGCGAGGATGGAGATGCTGATGTGGGAGAGTGCTCCAGTTCAGGTCACTTCTGAAGGACTGTCCTCGCTGTCCCCTGCACACTGCTCTGCACTGCAGGGAGCTCTGGGAGCACGGGAACCGCACTCCTGGAGGACAGAACCCTGACATCCAGGAATGGTGTGGCTGTTGCAGCAGCCACGTCAGGCACTAGGCTGCAGACAGTCTGCGTGATTGTACACGGTGGGGAGACGTGGGATCCCCAGCAGGATCTGCTCCAACCTACACCACACTTTAGTCCATCCAAAAATTCCCACAGCAGGCTCCTCGCTTGGATGTTGGCTCAGGAGAAGCCCCAGTGCTCCAGCCAGCTTTGATTTCACTTCAAAGATAAACCACAGTGTCTTAAAAACACCTTGCAGGAGGGTGCTCGGAGAAGTCTGGGATAGTTTTCCTAACTCGATACCAACATGTTGCCTTTTCCCTGACTGGCCGAGCCGTGGGACTGCAGCAGCTCTGCTGAGTGGTGCCCACTGATGAGCTAAATCTGAATTTATATTCCTTTCTCAGAGCGATGCCAAGCACCAGCGGGCACAGCAAAGCCTGAACTGAAGCCTTGGCATGTTTTAAAGCCAATATTTCTATTTTCAGCCGAGTTTCTCCGGGAAGGGAGGTTCACATAATCATTCCATGCCGCTGTCTTTTTGTCCTTCCCCCAAAATTCTTTGATAGCGGCATCAAAGCTATTAAGATGCAAATCACTTCAGGAAAGCAGCAGCCAAGATAGAGGAGAGCAATTCCCAAACATCCCCATGAGGGGATGTGCTGCAGTTTCACTTCCTGTTCATTAAACGTAAGGAAAATCCACAGAAAACCAGTTGTTCCCAGTCTCCAGGAGAGGGAAGGGCCCCCAGAGCCCAGTGAGAAGATGGGAACCACAAGGAGCCTGGAACTCACCCCTCCTTGAGTATGACTTTTAGGTTCAGCAGCATTTCTCAGTTCATCCCCAAGGATGATCTCTCCCTGAAAATGGTTTCTAACAGGAATACACTAAGAAGGGATAAATAGCCAAACATTTGATGCACTGATAACGTTGTGCCATAGCTCTTATCACCTGGAATAAAGCAGGGAGGCTTTCAGGAAGGAATGTTATATCCCGCTTTTGTACCCATAAAAGCTGGAATTTCCCATCACGGTATTAAAACCTGAACTTCTCCCACTGTAATTGTTTTTTCCCCTTCCCAGAGAGTGTGGAAAACAGCCCTGGGAGCATCTCTGCATTTCTTTTAAAGCCAGAGCCAGCCACTGCTGCAACCTCATCTCCCTCAGTCTAACTCCATCCATGAGACCTGTAGAGGGCAGTGGATAGAAGAAAATCAAGCACCAGAAAGAGCCGTAAATGTTAAATACAAATTAAAAAAAAAAAAAAGGGATCTCATCTAATGACTTCCTCATATTGAAAAGCTTCCAGGTAATTCCATGGATTAATGGATTACTGCAATGGGATTTTTCCAAGCCCAAATCCCAGGCTCTCTGGCAGATTGCACTGACAGGCTTTACAGCAGAGCTCTTCCCTTGGGATTTACTTTTTTTTTTTCCCGGCAGAAATCTTGCACCTAAACTAAAATGTGCAGCTGGCCCTCCCATGCCACGGTGCTCCTGGGCAAACAAGACTTCCCCCTCCTCCTTGGAGAGCCACATTAAGCCAAGGAAAAGGGAAAATACAGCTGAGCAAAGCTGAGTGTTTACACAATATACAACAGTGTAACATCAGTGCTCAAATTAATATCAATTTAATATCAAACCAGCCAGGACCCGGAGCAGAAAGCAGCCTCCTGGATAATTCCTCTGTGGTTTCCAGGCACAGTGCTAATAACTTCATTATCCATTTGGCATATACAATTAACTCATTACTGATGGAATATGTAAAATCCAGGGTAAAACTCCAATTAGGCACAGCAGATAAAAGCATTACAGCAGGTACAGGATCCTTTGCCTTATCTTGCACATGAGAGCATTAATCAATACAGCACCCATGCTTATGATCACCTCATTTGAGCCGTGCTGTAGTAACTTCTCCCAGCTCTGTAAACCTCGTGCAACTCCGAAATTGGCTCTGCAATTACCACGGGCAGAGCTCTCCACACCTTCGTTAATGCCCTGTTTTTCTCTGGAGCGCAGATCAGATCTGCAAAGGCACCGAAACCACCGGGAACCGAGAAGGCAGCAAAATAAAGCTTGAAAATGTGCGTGTTAAAGGTGATGCCAGGGTGTTAATACGGAAAGGCCCCGCGGTCTGGAGCTGCTGGCGCGGGGAACTGGGAGCTGCCCCAGTGAGTCACTGGTCCCTGCTGCATCCAACCTCTCCGGAAAGGCAGAGACATCAAAGCAGGGAGGCAGCGCTGCGTTCTCCTTCTGCCAGACTCCCGGCTGAGTCACCGCGTTATAAATTGCCGCTGCTCCCGGGGAGTCAGACACTGACAGTTCACTCTTACCTGCTGCATTTTTTTTAACCTCGTTTGTGATATTTTTATTTTTTTCCTCCCCCTGCCACCGTTTCGTCTCTTTCCTATCAGTGATCCCCGTTGTATCGGTTCCCTCGGATTTAAAAAGGGGTGGAGAGCTAATGGCTGCTTTTGTAATGCACGTTTGTGAAGGTAAACACTCACATGGACTTCTGAGCCTTCCTCGTACTCCGGCAGAGTTGCTGCAGTGTCCCAGAGTGAGAGCCTGGAGGAATGAAAAACTGGGACAATGCTATTCAAGCTCGGAGCAGAATGAAACCAAATCATTTAGCTATCATCTGTTATGTAGATCTCCGTATGTCACAATAATGTGGGGACACATTTTGGAGGGGGTTTGCAGAGTCTGGACGAATATTTCTCCTGGGAGAAATCCACTTTTGGTGAAAGCACTCTTCCTTCTTCAGAAAGGAGAAGGAAATGGTAAAAAAAAAAAAAAAAAAGAGGAGAAGTCCGAAGTGAAAAATAAAAGGCAGGTGCGAGCAAGAAGGAACAGTAAGAATGGAATATGGACGTGGTGGAATCAGTCCAAGGTTGGACTGGATGATCCTGGAGGTCTTTTCCAACCTTGGGGGTTCTGTGACACCACGATTCAAAAAACTGACAACAACAAAACAAAACCAGATGGGCGGCAAGGCCTTGGAGTAGCAGCTTTGGATGGAAACGGCCCTGGGGGGATGAGAAATATTGTTCTGACTTCATCAGTCACGGAAGGTGCTCACAGCCACATCCACATTCACATCTACATCCACAGCCACATCTACATCCACAGCCACATCTACATCCACAGCCACATCCTCATCCACAGCCACATCCACCTCCACATCCACATCCACATCCACAGCCACCTCCACAGCCACATTCACCTCCCCCTCCACATCTACCTCCACATCCACATCTACCTCCACCTCCACATCTACCTCCACCTCCACCTCCACATCTACCTCCACAGCCACACCCACACCCACATCCACACCTACACTCACATCCACACCCACACCCACATTCACCTCCACCTCCACATCCACCTCTACATCCACATCCACAGCCACATTCACCTCCCCCTCCACCTCCACCTCCGCAGCCACATTCACATCCACATCCACATCCACATCCACATCCACATCCACATCCACATCCACCTCCACATCCACATCCACATCCACATCCACATCCACATCCACATCCACATCCACATCCACACCCACCTGCTGAGTGCCGGCCCACACCACAAAGGAGGGCATTCCTGGTTTCGGGAGGAAAGCACTGCCAGTGGTACTTTTACTCTCCCACCCAGACCAGGTCACACGGCACCCCCCACCCCGGCTGGATCGTGCTCCCATATGGCTGGAGGTTGTTCCTCTCTTTCCATGCAGCCTTTATTCCAGATTCTCAGTCACCCCTGAGTGCTCTCTGATCAGATCACAGCCAAGTCCAACTGCTGGGAAATTCTCCCAACCACAAGGAGAGGTTGGATCTTCCCATGATGAAAAATGAGTCCTCAGGTGCATCATCTCCAAGGCCAAATCTCCTGCTCAGGGGTGAGCCATTGGCTCCCTGGCCCAGGCAGAGAGGCTTCAGCTAAACCCAGGCAGAATTAAAGCCTGCTCTACAAGCAGCCAGCTCAGCAGCTGAGACAACCCTAATTTTCCTGTCTCTCCCACTGGAAAATGACCATGGAATTGAATACAAATGAAGAGAAGCTGGATTCTTTAAAGAAACCATTTGCTTTTAGTTTGCTCCTCTGGGAGTGATCCAAATGCTGTGCTGAAGATCTCTCCAGCATTCCTGTGACAGAGGTTTCCATTTTAACCAAAGGAGTCAATATGAAAAGATAGATCTCCCACAAAAGCTCCAGTTTGTGCAAAGCCACAAATCCAGGTGCAGGGATGGCTGCACAGAACGTTCTCAGTGGAGGTGCTGCAGCTGAGGGCATTGGGAGCTCTCAGGCTTTGCTTCCCCTGCCTGGTCCCTTCTGGACACTCCTGCTCTGGATGTGACCTTGTGAAAGCACTGTTTGGGGAGGAGGGAAGGTCTCTGCTAGTAAATGTGAGTATTTGCTGTGATTTATGATTTCTACTTGCTCCTAAAAATAATTATTTTAAATTATGTAAGGTGAGGATGATAACTGTGAAGAACAAAACCCGAAACCTCAGAGGTGTTTGCTCCATTTTGTGGCCTCTCACCTTCAAATTTCTTGACCATATGGTTATTGGTAAAATCAATAGTCTAGCAATAAAATTGCACAGCAGCAGGAAACCATTTGGGTCCTTAGGCCACCAGCAAAAGAGGCAGGGTTTTGTGAATGTAATGTTAATATTCAGACCGGGAGGTAAGTCACTCAAAAATAAACACATTTAATCCAAAGACTTCTACAAACAATCTCAAATCTATTTTCATTCTCTCATTAGCAAGTAAACTGAGAAGCTTCTGGCAAGCATTGCCATTTGTTTTAGCTCATTATAGGAGCTCATTAAAAATAGAAATAAGAAACCTGGAGTATCCAAGCTAACTTAATGGGAACAGGAGAAACCTTCAGTCCCCACCCTCAGCTCTGCCGTTCTCCAACTTCAATTTGGCAAACTTCACTTGGGGCAACATGAACTTGTGTCTTCCTACACCACAACTTACAGGTGGACCTCAACAGGGTTCCATCCATTTCCCGCTCCAGGACACCATCGGACCTTTCATTCCTGATCCGTGTTTGTTTGAAATCACTGGAGAGATATTAAAGTAGATCCACTATTTGGGATATTCTCCATGTTTTTTTCCCTCAGAAGAAAAGCAAGGGGATTTGATCATTGCCTGACTCTGGACTCACCCTGGCTGAATTTCCCCTGGTTTCAGACAGAAGTGGAATTTCCCCTCTCTCTCCAAACTGCTCCAATGTCCCTAAGAAGCTGCCTGCGCTCTGAAGTGGCTCCTAGGAGCTTTAACAGTGCTGAGGTGGCTTTAAATCAATTCTGCTCAAGGAGATTTTTTTCTTTTTCAGAGTGAGTGCTCATTCTAGTCTATTTTTCTTTAACTAGAAATCAGAGGATAATTAAGAGAAAACATTGCCATAAATGAACAGGGGGAAAAAAAAAGAGAACAAACCTTGTACCTACATGAAGGCATTTCACAATTTCAAACTACAAGAATTTCCCTCAGTTACATTCAGATTTCTGTTCTTATTTTGCCATAAACCAATAGATTTTTGCCTGACCTGGAAATGCTGTGCCCACAGCTGTTGTCTTCCATGACTCCATCACAAGTAACTCCTCCTGCCCTTCCCAGGCATGGGAAAGAGGCAGCCCAACCACATTTTCAGGAGCAGCAGGACATTCACCTGGAACAACCTAGGAGGGGCAAGAAAGCCCAACCCTCCTTTTGCACTTTTCTGAATAAAACAATGACACTGACCAAAAAAAGAAAAGGGAACAAGAAATATAAATGGCACTCACACTGAAATTAGGATTCAGTAGGACAGTAGAATCATTAAGGATGAAAAAGACCTCCAAGGTTATCAATTCCGACTTTGGACTGAATACCACCATGTCTACTCGCTTTTTGAACAATTGTTGATTTAGGTGAAACTGAGAAAATGTCAGTATCCAACAGTAAATGAATTTATTTTAAACCCTATTGTAAGAGAGAGAATTTGCTTTCCTTTTCAATGTCTCTCCTTTTTGCCATTGAAATTTTCTTGCTTAAGTCTCCTCAGAGGTGCTGCTGAAGCTGGTGACAGGGACAAATGGGACAATCAGGAAGGAGGCAAAAGGCAAGAAGGGTTAAGTTGACGACAGAAGCACTGCCGGCTCCAAAAGAAACAACTAACAATCTATATCCCAGAGAATCTGATGGGTGAGACCACTCTCATTCCAATGAGGTTTTATCCTGTCCAGCTGAGGAGTGATCCTGCCTTCCTTTATTCCAAGTGTGCAAGGAATGGATTGGAATAGCTGCAGATCAGTTACATCTGTTCAGATAAAATGAAGGTTTATCCTAAAACCAGTGCCAGGCATCACAGCAGAGTCTCCCAGCAGGGCTGGCAGATGCATGGAAAAGATATTTTTCCAAAGGCTCTTTGTCACCTTCAGCAGGAATGATGTCTTTACCTACTGTATTTTTTCAAGTGGTATCTGTTCATGTTTTGTTTTGGTCTCCTCTGCCTTTTACATTTGAAAAGCTCCTGGGAAGTCTGAAAGGAAAAAGGACAGAGGGACACATTGAATAAGATGTTAAATTAAGGCTATGCATATTCAATTTCCCTTTGTGTTGGAATTGTGGCTGTTCTGTGTTTCTTCAGGAAAAAAAAGAGAGATTGCAGAGTTTTCTTCCCGCATAATTTTTTTTCCTTTTACAATGAATCATCTGGATGAATCCTGGTCCCAGTCCTAGAGGAAGGCATGTGATGGAGTTTTAACACCAGAGAGCAGTTGCCCATTTTCAACAGATTTGGTTAAATTCTTTCACACCAGTGTTTCCCACTGCCAATCACCATTTTGACTGTGAAATGTCCTTCCAGTGATCAGGTGCAGATGGTGTAGGAGATTCCTGAAGCTGGGAATACAGAGCTTGGGTGCATGGGTTGGATTCGTAGCTTGAGGAGTTTTTCACCTCTCGGAAGCTGGAGGAGTGGAGCTACCCCTTGGGGTGATGTTCTACAACAAGTAGAAACCCCAGGGTATTTTCAATTCATTCTTTATGAGCAGCACTTGATATCTGATGGGTCTGTAACCCCATCTAACATCAAGTTCCTACAACTTGAACACCCAAAGTGTCAGGTTTGGAGGAATCTCCATATGGATGGAAGTTGAATAATCAGAGTTTCATTTTACCTGAAGAAATAGGTAAATAATAAACTTACAAATATGCTATGAATTAATCCCACTTCATCCCGTGACCTCTTTGTCTTTTGGGCAATCCTTTATTCTTAGAAGTTTTTCCTTAAAACAGTTTCATCATCATCTTTGGCCTTCAATGACAGAAGTGAAACTCTTTTCCTCACACTCTCAGGAGATTTTAGTGCCCTTGGAGAAATCTTGCATTGATCCCAAAAATGCAGCGGGAATCTTCATGGAATAAATTGCCTAACTCTTGGCACATGCCTGCACCCCAGCTCTTCATCTACATGATGGTGAAATCCAATTTATAAATTTCCTGCTAGAAACAAGCTAATTTATTAAATACAGTCTCACCCATGAACAGCACATTTAGGTGAAAAGATGCTGATGTGAAAAAAGTAATTTTGTTTGCAAATTTTCCTTGGAGCCAAACAGAAGCGTGCGTGGGAATTATCCCGAGCAAACTCCCGAACGGATGTGGCGCTTTGTGATGCAGTTTAGTGGGCAGAGGTTGTTGGGCTGGATGACCTTGGAGGGCTTTTCCAGCCATGAAGATTCCAGGATTTTTGCTGTACCCTCTGACTCCTCTCGAGGCCATGTGGTGCCACACAGAGACCAGTTCCTGTGAGTGAAGTACAACGCTGGGATGGAGCAGAAGAGTAAAACCACTTGTACATGGAGAAGGAGGAAGCAACAACTCCAGGGGCTTTGATGGAGTTGGCTTAGCAAAAGCATCATTAAAATGTGTTTTCTTTCAGCCCACCAAAATTTTGTGGTTATCTTCCTGTCGTCTCAAGAAAATTGAGCTCTGCTCATGTTTAAAGAGACTCTCTCCCTCCTCAGCATCACTTTCTGCACCAAGGAGGTGCCACCAAACAGAACAGAACAGAACCCTCAAGGTTGGAAAAGATCTTTGAGATCATCAAATCCAACCATCCACCAGCACCACCACTGAGTTGAAACCAAACCATGTCCCCGAGTGCCACATCCACACAGGTTTTGAACATTTCCAGGGATGGGCACTCCACCACTGCCCTGGGCAGCCCCTTCCAGTGCTTAACAACCCTTTCCACACTGCTGCTGACCAGTTAGCTCACCCCAAAGCTTCAATCCCAGCTCTCTCAGCTCCATCCCTCTGATCATCTTGGTGCCTCCTCTGGATTTGCTTCAAAATGACCACTTTTAAATCAGTTTTCTCTTTACTTTCTGTTGTCATAACAACTATAGGTCTCCTGTCTTTCTGGAGACAGACCAGATATGGCCTGTCATTTATTCCCCAGTTCCAAAGCCTCTGGAAAGTGAAACATGGTTGTGGAAGGGGTTGGTTCAGACACTGCCCATATTACCCTGAAAAACTCATCTCCGAGGAGGCACCTCTTTATTTTCAGTTGGCCCTGACTGCAGAGGTCACAGGTTTCTCTGGAGGACAGGAATGACACACTCAGTGTATTACTCAGTCAGGAATTGAATTACTGCTCTCCCAAGATTGGCATTTTACTTGGCTGTCAAGTACACAACATCTAATAAAAGGCACTGGGCTGTTCCACTGTGCTGACTCTCAGAGGCTGGTGGAGATGGGGTTGGCTTTGCCTTGATGTTCAGGAAGGAGGCCTGCCAATAATTTTGAACCAGATGAATAAACATGTGTTCTGTAAGGCTCTTTTTCTACAAATTTAATAACGAGTTTCAGGGGTTGAGGTGAGAACAGGGGAATGTTTGGATAAATGAAATGTAGGAATGTCCCAGGAGGCCCTAATGTGTATCTAGCAAATGTTCTGTGCATTACACCATTTCTTTTCTGACTGTAACACTAGTTTCAAGGCAAGGGCTAGGAAGTGCTGGATCAGTCCTGGTAAGAGTTCCAGGCTACCTTTGGAATTAATTTTGGGTATGATCTCAATCCCTGTCTTACAGAACAACAGGAATGATGCAGAACCTGGCATCGCTCACTTGGTGAAGGGACAAAGCCCAGAACACACCACAAATAACACAAAACCAGTCCAAGACCATGCTCCGAAAGAGTTTGAAGAGGGAGCTGAGTCTGAAGGCTTCATCCCTGAAAAGTCTGTGTCCCAGGCCAGGACATGACAGGTAAATCCTGCAGAGGGACAGGCAGCAAAGGCAGCGCTCTCACTCTCCTGAGCCACAACCAGAGCAGGGGGAAGGGTTGTCCACCACAGCAGCAAACCTGGAGCCTTGTGCAGGCACTGCCCAGAGAGGTGAAAGGCTCCCACTTCTGCCTTTCGATGTGTACAATTCCAGAATATCCCATTTGAAGTCTGCTGGGATGCCAGGAGAACAGGATGCTCTGCCTCAGCCTCAGAGCGGTTTGGAACAGCTCCTCGTACAGATCAGCCTGTGTGTGCTTAAGAACAAGAGAGTCCAAGGAATGTTTTTTGGGAGCTCTCTCCAAGCGAGGACTCAAAGTTTGCAGTGATCATGGAGGATTCAGAAGCAGAGTTTTACTCAGCACTGTTTTATAAACAATCACGTTTAAAGAAACACTGGATTAGCCACTGGTCCTTGAGGGTCAGAAGAACAGAATAAGCTGGGAAGCCTCTAAACAAAGAGTTTCATCTGCCAGAACAGCAGTGTGGGAGTAACATCCTGCCCATATCTCCAAAAAGAAGATCTGTTAATGGGAAGATGGAGAATTATAGAGCACAAGGTTGTTCAGTAGGGCCGTGTTGCCATCCTACCGCTTCTCCCGAGGGACAGCTCCTATCTCTGCTCTGGGAGCAGGGAACGGCTGGAGCTGGGCCAGGGGAGGTTTAGGGTGGGTATCAGGGAAAGGTTCTTCCCCCAGAGGGTGCTGGGCACTGCCCAGGCTCCCCAGGGAATGGGCACGGCCCCGAGGCTGCCAGAGCTCCAGGAGCGTTTGGGCAGCGCTGCCAGGGATGCCCAGGGTGGGGGTGTTGGGGTGTCTGTGCAGGGCCAGGGGCTGGACTGGATGATCCTGGTGGATCCCATCCAGTTTAGGATATCCCATGATAATACATCTACCTGCTTCTGCCCAGACCGAATTCCTAAAGATTTTGGAAGAAGCTTTGGCTAAACCAAGAGCAAGGACTGTGGGCAGCTGTTGCTGTTGCGGCCAGAACCAACCACTCAGAACCATGGATGAGATTCAGGGTCTTCAAAGGAAGAAATAAAGAAAACAAACCCCAAACCTTCATTTTTCTCACTTCTCTGTATCAGATGCTTGCACATCTCGATTAGAATTCAGGATGACTCATATTCCACAGCCCTTCTAATCCCTAAAATACTACCACCACACATAGCTGCTTGCAAAGATGCTCCAAGGCATAGTGAGCAAAATCCCTGATAGGAATTTTCTTCCTCTTTATTCAAATAAATTTTAACTCTTTTCCTTTTCAGACCTCCAGACTGATACCTAATAGCAGCCACTATTTAAAGTAGGCAGTGATGGTGAGTTTCTGTGATGTACTGTCCATTATTTTATATTAAACCAGGAAAAAGTGGACTCTTATCACAACTATTGAAAGTGGTTTTCCTTCCCTGTCGATTTACATCCAAATAACCAACTTATCAACCTTGCAAATGTCAACCTGCACTGAGGCAAGGAGCTGTGAAGTTCTTAAGCAGACACTCTCCTTGGGACTGAAAGGTCAGTGTGCATGTTATTTATTCTTCCTGGGGAAAATTGTACTCTTAAGTCAGGGAAGGCTTTCACACTATCCCCAGAAATAATAATGGAAGGTTTTAACCAAGAAAAGATGGGCCCCAGCCTAAATTAAAAAAAAAATCTTCAGAAGGCTGCATTTTTTTAACATACAGACAGAAATATATCCAGAGAATAAAATCAGGAATGGAAGAGCATCGTCCTCGAAGGAGTGCCCAGGCACAAGCCCAGGTTTGGATTCTACTCCTCTTGGGGGAGTCAAAACTGCCAAATCCACTCCAACTTCCCCACGGGAATGTCTCTTACTGGCGCCTCTTTTCCACCAATTTTAAATACCCTCAAAAACCATCCTGTCCTGGTTTTGGCCGGGATAGAGTTAAACCACAACACAAAACTTGTATTTCTTTGTTTCACTCCTCTTCTTGGAAACCCCAATAACCACTAATTTTATAATGAGGTGACATTATGGCAAAGGCAGTCCTGCTGCCTGGCTGGCTCCCACTGCTGTGACCAACAGTGCAATCTGCATTTTGTTCCTTATGGCACTGTTTTAGTGCAGAGAATGGAGATCCTGGTGAAAATAAGGAAAATTTGTGGCTGGAGAAATCAAGCTCCTGGGTTAGCTGGGGAGAGAGATGCAATAAGAAAANGGAGATCCTGGTGAGAACATTGCTATACCGGCTCTCAACAGCTCATGGTAATAGAATACATTGTAACCCAGGACAAATAAGAAAACAGCGCTGCACTAAAACACCATTTTTAATGGGGCAGAACCACTGCTTTGAGGGGAGGAACAGCAGCAGTGCAGCTCCTGCAGCAAAATCTATCAAAATAATCCTAATTTCTGAAGAATAAAGTCATTGTTGTTGGAACAAAGGACAGTCTTGCCCTTAAGCTTCCTTGAACACACTGCTCTGGCTTCTAACACAGCAGCACAGGGAAGGCAGAGAATATCTTAGAATCACTAAGGTTGGAAAAGACCTTTAAGATCATCAGATCCAGCCATCAACCACCATGTTCACCACTAATCATGTCCTCGAGTGCCACATTGCACGTGTTTTTGGAACACCTCCAGGCATGGGGACTCCAAACCTCCCTGGGCAGCCCCTGCCAAGGCCTGAGCACCCTTTCCATGCAGAAATTCCTGCTGCTGTCCAACCTGAGCCTCCCCTGGCCCAGCCTGAGGCCGTTTCCCCTTGTCCTGTCGCTGTTCCCTGGGAGCAGAGCCCGACCCCCCCGGCTGCCCACTCCTGTCAGGGAGCTGTGCAGAGTGGGAATGTCTGATTCCCAGATCACCCAAATTGCCAGAAACCAGAGACCAAAAAGGAACAGCCTTTTACTAAATCAAATAACTTCAGTGATGCATCATAGATTTTATAGAACCCATTTTTTAAGAAGCCGGGCAAATTCACCAGACACAAGGTTTCACTAACAAGCTGAAGCTGTTTAAAATAATTTCTTCACACTGGGTTTTAGCATAAGGAAATGCAAAGCCTTCTCTCTCCTCTGTTAATTAATGTGAAGTCGCTGGTTTATGACACACTTTTGCCAGCAACTTCCCTTCTTGCATCAAGCCCCTATCAGGATGTTTATCAGGAAGCATTTATTTAATAAGATGGGGTTCTAAATTGGTTCCTTTAATGACAGTATTTCACCAGTGGTGTGTGAGCGCTGGAACACAACATATACAGATATTTTCTTGGTAATGTGTAACTGCAGAGCTGGGATGCAAAAAAACAAGTGAGGCGTTAAGGGAAGGGAAAATAGGGCAGAAATCACAGAATCACCCATGTTTTGGGCTGTAAGGGACCTTAAACACCTCCCATCCCACCCCTGCCATGGGCAGGGACACCTTCCACTGTCCCAGGCTGCTCCAAGCCCCAGTGTCCAGCCTGGCCTTGGACACTGCCAGGGATCCAAGGGCAGCCACAGCTGCTCTGGGCACTCTGTGCCAGGGCCTGCCCACCCTCCTAGGGACGGGTTCCCCCAGACTGTGCTCTTATCTGGGATTGTCCAGATCCAGGGGCAGCACCAGAACTTGGCCTTGCTAAACCTCATGAGATTCCCATGGGCCACTTCCTGAGCTCGTCCAGGGCTCTGTGGATGGCCCTGCCCTTGGGCTGTGTCACTGCACCCTCAGCTCGGCGTGTCCTGCACGGCTGCTGAGGGTGCTCTTGATTTCCCATGGATTTCAGGTGGAAGGGGCTACAGAACTGGATTTACAGCTCATGGTGGGAATAGGCACGCCTTTGGGCTGAAAGGAAGAGATGGACAGCTCTGCAAGCAACACAATCAGGGATTTTTTTCTTTTTTTGGAGAGGGGTAAAAGCTACACAAAGACTGAGAAGTTGCATTCCCATTCAAAAGAGGGGTTGCTGCATTTGCTGGGAAAACCACAGTTTTATCTGTCCTCACCCAAGGCTTCTGGTCCTCTGTGTCCAAAGCTAAATTACTTCTCTCCTCAGAGCAGGGCAGCAGGCAACTGGGACACGCAAAGCTTCACCACTTCCTTCCCACAGTTGTCCTCTGTTTCCCAGCCAGGACAATCTCCCTGTCAGTGTGTGGGGTCTTTTCAAGGGAACGCTCTCTTGGTTGTTGCTTGGACATTAAATCCTCCTGAGTCTTGTGGCTGGTTTCTTAAAATCGGCAATCCCCGAACACTTTTGATGTGTGGCTTAGCAAAGCACCTGCCCTCTGCTGCCACTGAGGTCACCTGGGCCTTGGTGGGACATTGTGGGGGGCCACTCTCAAAAGACTTTTCCAAAAACACTTCCTCTGTTAAGAAACAAATGAAAACAGCGGCCCGAGTGGGAGGACTCTTTTTACCCATCTTTTATCACTTCATACACTCAAACATGCAATCTCCTTCTATATTCTCTCCTTTGCCTTTATTTATCTTCAAAATAGGCCAAGGAACTCCTGTGGGATGGAGCATCCACAAACTCACTCTTGGACAGCACCAGGGAGAGAAAAATCACTGTTCAAACAACCAATTCTGCAAAGTCTTTGCTCTTTCCTGGAGTCCTGACATTCCTTTTGTCCCAGAGGCTTCAACTCCCTCTCAGCTGATCCCATTGCAGGCTGCTCCATCCTTCCCAACCCGTCCGGAATGCAGGGACTGTCTGCCTGCTGCTCTGAACAATCCAGAACGTGTTACACATCCCTTGCATTATTTATACTGGCTACTTACAACTTGATTTTTCTTTACTTAAAGTTTCCATCTGTAAGTTCTGGCTCCCTTTCAAAATCTCCTTCTTTCTACCGTGTTCTAATGGATATCTATTCTCTGGGAACATCTATCCTTTAGGGCCCTGTTAGATGTAACAGTGACACCATTTTCCATCTTATTACATGCACACAGATTTCTGTTAGTTTTTTAAATCCCCACAATGCTACAGCTTCCCTTCATTATAAAACTCGCAGCTCACTCACTTCCTTAACAAAAAGGAATTCTGTTTTTCCGGCCCTGCTATGAAACTTCCAGACTACAGCTAACATGGAACAGGTTGCCCAGAGAAGCTGTGGCTGCCCCTGGATCCCTGGCAGTGTCCGAGGCCAGGCTGGATGGGGCTTGGAGCAGCCTGGCATAGTGGAAGTTGTCCCAGCCCATGGCATGGGATTGGAATGGGATGGGCTTTGCAGTCCTTTCCAACCCACACTATTGTGGGATGATTCCTCGATGATGATTCTGGGAGAGGCATCTTTTGTGTTTTACAGCTCTTGGCTGGTGAGTGGCAATGCCCAGCTCAGTACTCATTACCCGTGGGTGGGATCATTTTCTTCTTCCCTTTGCATCCGCCTCCGGAGGATTTCACCTGCCACAGCTTTACCCAGAAGTTAATTCTGCCTCAATCCTGCTGCAGTTTTCCACAGTCAGCACTCGGCTCCAGTGCTCTGGAGGAAGCACCGGCAGCACACCCCGTGTCTTTTGCAGCTCATTTATCAGTTGAGTATCACAGGTTTGTGCAGATTCCTTGGAGACCATGCTGCTGTCATCCTCTCACTCGGGAAACTGCTCAGTTACTCCAACCTTCTGTTTCCTATCTTTTGACCAATTTTTTTCACTGATTTGTAGAGCATTTCTTTTCTTTCTCATCCCTCTGGCTTTAATCCCAAATCCTCAGAGGGTCGGACACAGAGCACAGCACACTCGTGATGATCATACTCCTGTTTCACTGATGAGGACCCATTTCGGGGTTCATTTGCTCCTTTTAACCATCACCTTGGTATCACTCTGGGGGTGCTACTCTGCAGGTGGGGTTGTGCTAAGATTTCCCCTCCCTGAAAGTGTCAAAAGCCAGGTTGGACAGGGCTTGGAGCAGCCTGGGAGAGTGGAAGGTCGCGGAGGTGTGGAATTAGAAGAGCTTTAAGATCTCTTGCAACCTAAACCATCCTGGGATTCTATGACAAAATGGCCCCTCTTTTCCCTCTTTCTCGGTAGTTTCAGGATTCTTCACCTAGAGGGAAGATTGCTGTGTCAGTGAACCTTCAAGTGCCCCGAATTCTTCCAGGAAGCTGCCTTTGAGGACACCAAGCCCTTGTCCTGGTCCCCACACACTGCCAGTGCCACCTAAGGCAGGTGTGAGTGTATTTTGACACACTCTTTAGGAAGCCGGACCCCCACATGCTGGTTCTTCTGTGAGGCGGGGTGAGCACTGATCCCACCAGTTTGCCTTTGTAGGAGGCTGATGTGCCCCACAGTCAGACCGTGCTGAATTCCTCCCTCCTGTAGCCAGAACTGCACAGTTTGATCCCCCAGCCACCTCCTGGAGCTCCCCTTGGGAGGGCTCTGCCTCCAGCTCTGTCCCCATGGCTAAGCTGCTGCAGCTTCCCCACCCTAGCAGAGGTTTCCTACCTCAAGGAACAAGACTGCTCACTTACAGCCTGAGATCCACCCTGGCTTGGTTCCATTTTCTGGTTTGTTTGGGGATTTTTGGAAGGGAGGAGGCAGATGGGCTGGTTCCATGAAAATCAGTTCCAGGGCTGCTACAATAACCTACTTCTTGCTAGTCTGGCACCTTCCTCCTACTCCTCAGGCAAGGTTGGCTTCACACCTGCAGCCGATTCAAACTTGATGGAACCAGGTTCAGAACTTGATATTTTAGATCTAAAATTTTATTTATTCTGCCTTTATAACATACCTAGGCTCTGAACTATTTAGAGTACATCGCAGCTCTTGGAGGAACAGGTGTCCTGGCAAATTCTGGAGTTGTGAAAGCTTCAGCTACGTGCTACAACCAAACACTTTCCCTGAAAAAAAAGCTGAACTTCCATATGCTGGAACTCTTGTTTTGTTTACAGCAGACCCCTGCTCTTAGTCCCTAACACAATGGCTTATGATTATTAAATTTTGTGCTGCATTTGTTCTACTAATCCACAAAGTCAACAAAATTCTTTCGTGTAATTCTTGAGTCCTTCACAGCACTACAGGAGTTTCAAAACCTGCATCAAAGACCTTGTGCCAAGGTCACTAAAGAAGTGTTAGGGAGGGCTGGTCATGAGACCTGTCCCTCAGGAATGCTTCTGATTCCTCCCCTGCACCTGGAGCTCACCTCATCCTGTCCCAGTCCCCTCTTTTCCCAGCTCCTTATCTGCCTTAGCCAGCTCCTTATAATTCTGGTATTAATCTGCGCCATCTCCGCTTTCAATAATAATTTCCTCTGGGAACTGCATTGAATAAATGCTGCCTATAAATCCAGAGAGCTTAAGCCCCCTGCATCTCTGTAGTGTGAGATGTTCACTGGCTCAGCAAAAAGAACCAGCCTGGTACTCAGATAAAATCACCTGCTGAGCAGAATTTTCCCTTTTATCCCACTTTTCACTCAGGACCTTCTGGATTACTCTTTGTTCCAAACCTGACCTAAGAAACCAGCTGATCTGCATGGACTTCCCGGGATCTCTTTTTGCCCAGCATTCTCACATCAGAGTGCATTATTCCCAGGTGGAAATAAACATGAAAGGTTTTTGCTAGGGACCGGAGATAACAATCGGAAAAGTAATCCATTCGCTTTCTCCAAAGGAAGTCGCTAACAAAACCAAGAGCTTTGCTATGCTTTAGTCAAATAAATCACACAGACTCAGCAACAAAAAATCCCAACAAAAAGGAGAACTGGAACTGCAGGTTGATTTTCCAGCTTCCTCCTTTGACAGCAACATTAAACTGATATGGATGTAGAAGGGGAATGGAAATCCTGCCCTGACAATTGCTTTGGCAAGAATTAGTTCCTGGCATTCGAGAACAACTGTTCCATATTGCTCATCAAGTTCTGAATCTTTATCTGAATTTTTCCTAGGAAAGGAATGACTTTTTTTTCATTGCAGTTTACGTTGGCACCCGAGTTCAGTGCCCAGGAAAAGGAACCTGCCACATTTCCTCCTCCTCCTCCTCCTCCTCCCCTCCTGCCAGTCTGTGTTCAAAATCCTAGCCAGAATTCCACAAGTGGAAACACTTCTTGAAGGGAGATAATCCTGGTCATGAGATGTGCATTCCCAACAAAACCAAACCTCTTTTCCCCGTGGTCCAGCAGAGCTGCTGAGCCGACTTCTATCTTGTGATTCCAATCAACAAATTCTCGGTGCCACAGGGCATGCAGCAGCCAGCATTCGAATGACGCCTTAGGTTTTAATTTTTATATTTTTCAAATCCTGTATTGCCTAGTGTATAACTCTGAAGTTTCTTGTAGCTCGTTAGCTGCTCTCCTAGGCCAGACAGACATAACAAAGCCTCTCTGAGCTTGCTGTTCAAGGACACTTAGACTGTCCTAGGCCCAAGAAGTGTAAACTAGAGCCCCTAGAGAGGTGGGGAAATTGAAGAAATTACATCATTAGGTAAAGTTTTAATTGGTGAATTTATGCCCATATGCAAATGAACCAAACCTATAAAAGTGTGAAGAACTCGTGACTCGTCATCCCTCTTGGGGTCCATTTTGGATGTGGCCTCTGGCTCCCCAGGGTGCACCTTTGAAGGCCTCTCAAACAAATCCCTACCTTTATTCCCTCACTCCTGTCTGGTCTCTGTTTCTAGGTAGCCACTCCAGGCATCAGTTCTCTGGCACCCCAGATGGGACAAGGAGGCTTCTGAAAACTCTCTGCGACTAAGATCCAGCTCAGTTTTCCCCCCCACCCCTGCCAGCACCCAGGGGGTAGTTGCTACAGTCCAGGAGGCAGAGGAGCCCCAAGAGCCCAAAAACTCAAGGCATCACCAGAGGGACGCGTTTTCCATCTTTTCCCCACCACGTTTTCGGAGTTCATATTTCTAAGACACGACCTTCATCATGGAAGCATGGTTCTCATTGTGTGGCTGTACAGACATCCTAAAACATTCCTGAATTCAACACCAGGAAACCAAAAGTTAAGGAACACAAGGAAACAAAAAAAATAATGTTGTTTTCAGGAAGTGTAGTGGACGAATTGGCAAATGAAAACCATCCAGAGGTGAACTGAGCCTCGAGGAACACAGGTTATTACAATTTATTCGAGAGAGGATTTTGGGAATCATTTCCAGCAAAAACATGCCCATATTAAAAGGGAATTATCACAGTACCTTAACTGCACTTCTCAGCCATAGCTGTGGAGATTATACGTCGATCACCTGGAAAACATAAAATAGAAGATTAATGGTATTGTTCATATCTTAATCACTGATTAAGAAGAGCAACTAATCTCACACATTTTCCTTCACTTAAACAGTTTTCACTTCACAAACAAACAGAGAAGAGCAGAACACACAGCTTTCAATATCTGCTATTTTATTCCTGATAAAGGTAGTTTCAAATAAGAAAAATAACAAGAAAACACTGCCTGAGGTTTTCATTAAAGTACTTTACATATTTCCATGAAGACTGTCAACTCAGAAACCAGGGAGAAATTCATAACAAGTTTTATCCTTCTAAAATACCCACCCTAAAACATATCAGGCACTTATCTGTAATTTGTTTCGACTCAAATATATTCTCTGCCCTTCCCCAAGATGAAATATTGAACAGGAAAATCTCTGACTGGCTCTTTCCAGCTCTTTTTTTGCCGTGTGCCTGTGAGTTATCCCAGGGATGGAGAACACAAATGGGGGGTGCAGGGCTATTTGGGGGCTGCTTCTTCAGTGTTTATCCAGCTGAGACTGTGCCATGGAAGAATTCAGGAAAATCCAAGAGGCATTTGGGCCTCCAGGCATGGACTGGGTTGGAGGTTTCCCCTTTCTCCCAGCACCAAAGTGAAACACAGGGCAGAGACCCCACGGCTCCAAACGGGGAGGGAGAGACCCAGGATAGTGGGAGGCACCTTGAAATTTGTTACTGGGGGGCTTGAAAATCAAATTGCTCAGGTGCTGGGCTCATTTCACCTCTTGCTTTTGGGAAAATCCAGGTCCTTATAAACACATCCAATTCCTTCCCAATATCCCATCCATCCCTGCCCTCTGGCAGTGGGAAGCCACTCCCTGTGTCCTGTCCCTCCATCCCTTGTCCCAAGTCCCTCTCCAGCTCTCCTGGAGCCCCTCTAAGTGCTGCAAGGGGCTCTGAGGTCTCCCTGGAGCCTTCTCCTCTCCAGGCTGGACAGTACAGCATCCATATTCCACTGGAATTAGCCAGCTTGCCATGCTCTCCAAGCAGAAACAGGGAACTTTAGGCACACGTGGTTTGCTTTGCAATAACCCAAACTGCTGCCTTGTTCAGGGAACTTTAGGCACACGTGGTTTGCTTTGCAATAACCCAAACTGCTGCCTTGTTCTGGGGTGGAATACATCCACAGTACATTGGGCACTCAGATTTAGGAGATAACTCCCAGCTTTGAAGGCTGATGGAAATTTGGGGAAATACATGGATGTTGTGTTGACTTCCAACAAAATATTCCATAAGGGGAAAGAAGAGGGTATTTTATTAGCCTTCAGAATGTAACTGAGTAAAAATGGGTAAAGCTCCATTAACAAGACACCAGATGTGTGTGGGAGTGCATCGCTTTTCCCAGGTCTGCTTGACCAAATCATTTATATCTTCTATACATAAATATCTATACAAGAAGGGAAAAAAAAGACACCTGGACAAAAATAAGGACTAGGCAACATGCAGTTCATTACAGCAGACATTTGTTTGTATTTCTGAAGACATCCAACAGTTCTAATACATTTAAAAAAAAAAAAAGTTTCCAGCATAGAAACATACTGCTGAAACTTCCTCCTGAAAGAATTCCTGTTCTCTGCTTTAAACACAGCAGGAGAAGAGAAGGCTCCAGAGAGCACCTCCAAGTCCATTCCAGTGCCTAGAGGGGCTCCAGGAGAGTTGGAGAGGGACTGGGGACAAGGGTTGGAGGGACAGGACACAGAGAATGGCTTCCCACTGCCAGAGGGCAGGGATGGATGGGATATTGGGAAGGAATTGTGCCCTGGCAGGGTGGTGAGGCCCTGGCCCACAGCTGTGGCTGCCCCTGGATCCCTGGCAGTGTCCAAGGCCAGGCTGGACAGGGCTTGGAGCAGCCTGGGACAGTGGAAGGTGTCCCTGCCCATAGCAGGGGTGGGATGGGAGGTCTTTAAGTTCCCTTCCAAAACTGAGGATGGGAGGAAAACTGCCCTGGGCTGTGTGAAATAGTGGCACGTTCTGCCAGCAGTGTGGTCACCTCTGGATTCCACATCCCACCAAAAGAATTCCATATTCCACGCCCAAAAATCCACACCGCTAAGGCTGCAGTTGCTTTGCCCAGAGAATTCCCAGTCCCTCAGGCGTGGAGGAGAGGGAGAGGGACAAAATGAATTGCACTGCCATGAGAACAGAGTTTCCTCCTTGCTTTACTCAGAGATTAATGCCCATTGTCAGCAGCTTTTATGATAAATGATCGTCACTGTGAATTTTGGTAATGAAGATGCATCATGCTGTGTGTTGTTCACACACTGCAGAACACTTCTCCTCTAATCAGCAAGGGCTTGGAGTTCCGGAGATTGTTTTGCAGGAAAAAAAATAGGCTGTTTGGATGGGAATTGGTTTGGATTTTAATGTTGTAAATAGAGCCAGAGGCTTCAATTCTGAGTTTCACTGGAAGCTGACAACAGAACCAAGGGCTGTGGCTGTTCTGTTGGCCTGGGCTTTGGTGCGACAGGAGCAGGCGAAAGCAAGAGCTGTTGGATTCATTTCATCCACACTGTCTACAATTTTGGGGTTTACTTTGGATTTTATACTACCCCTGGGAAGGATCAGTCACCCCATTGGACTCTCATACCCCTCTTAGTGGGAGCAGAGTATTTGGTGCCTGCTGGACACCAAATCTGCTTTAATTTCCTCATTCACATGAACAAAACCACATGGAATCGACCCAAAATTCAATGAACAAGAATAAGCACCAGTGGCATTAGAACCATTTAAAGATATTGTGCTCACTACCTGCATATTCTAGGCTGAAATTAAAGAATAACTTCATTTCGACACTTGGTGACTGCCTGAAAAAACAACTCCCATCGTTAAATCTGTAGCATTATATTGGTGCATTGCTAAGATTCTAATTTTTGAGGGCAGCTTTGTCCTTGTTAAGGGCCTTGGAGATGATTAAAGGGATGGAAAGGCTGGGAGAGCTGGGATTGTTCACCTGGAGAATAGAAGGCTCCAGGGAGACCTCAGAGCTCTTTCCAGTGCTTAAAGGGGCTCCAAGAGAGCTGGAGAGGGATTGGGGACAAGGGATGGAGGGAAAGGACACAGGGAATGGCTTCCCGCTGCCAGAGGGCAGGGATGGATGGGATATTGGGAAGGAATTGTTCCCTGGGAGGGTGGGCAGGCCCTGGCACAGGGTGCCCAGAGCAGCTGTGGTGCCCCTGGATCCCGGGCAGTGCCCAAGGCCAGGCTGGACACCGGGGGTTGAAGCAGCCTGGGATAGTGAGAGGTGTCCCTGCCCATGGAACTGGAAGAGCTTTGATGTCCCTTCCAACCTAAACCATTCCACGATTCTATTATTAAAATAGTGGGGTTAGGGATTGGATTGTGGGAGTGGGGTGAGAGGTGGGAATGAGGTTTAGGTTTAAAGTCAGGGCTCCAGGTTTTTGGTGGTTACACCTCTCAAAAGAGGCCCTGCAAGCCCCTTCCCAGTCTGACCCCACCTGAACCCTCCTGCCATTAGCTGGGAATTTAGAAGAAGGTCACCTTCGTTAATTTCTTGGCCATGTCCTGTTTATTTCTGCCCAAAGTTTACCTTTTTCTCCCCAGCATGAGGTTTTCACTTGGCCTCTTCTCCACCAAGAGAAGTAACTCATGTAAGCGCTCAGAAATGTTAAAAACCAGCATGAAGAGCAGCATTATCTCAGCAGAGGAAAGCGAATTCATACTTCTCATGAAGCAAAACTCCTAAATCTCTCCTGCAGCTTTGAAAATCACCCTCTTTGTTTTAACTAAGCCAGCATTACCTGTAACGATGCTTACAGTGTGTACATTTTCCTATATCACCCCCCAGCAAACTCCATCTCTGCACTTCTCTCACTGGCTGATCTGGAATTTTGATGCAGAACTTTAGAAATTTTTATCCCTAACTCAAGAAATTAAAGAATACTGATCAGCTCTTGAAATATTCAAGATTTCTGCAAAGACCAATCACTCCTTTTTTTTTGCTGCTTGCAAGGCACATTCATGAACCAAAATTGGTTGGGGTGGGGGCAGCAGAATTCCTTGGCTTTCAACATTTTTCCTTCTCATCTGCAGCAAAAAACAGGGTTTGATTCTTCCTGAAAAGTGCATTAAAAGTTTTCAGCAGAAAAAATAAAAGTGCAGCTGTATCCTCTAGAACTAACGCAACTCATCTGCTCCGGGTTTGAGTTACAAATATACACTCATTTACTGGTGAAATGTACAGGTTTTGTTCCTAGAATCTCTTGGAAAACAACCATCTTCCGAAATCAAATCTTCCGTCTCCATCAAATACTACAAATATGTAAAGGGTACTACCCTGGCATTTTTATTAAAAGTTTTCTTGTCAAATTGGAGCCATGAAAATCTGATTTACTGCCAACTTTTTTGTGGAAAATCAACCCAGTCATGTTTTTCTTGGCACCGGGAAGTAAGCTTGAGTCAAAGTAAGATTTGTTTTAGCATTATTTCATGTTTTCTGAATACATTTCATATATATTTATGTCTGCCTCTGTTTCTGCTGCATGAAAATGCTGCTCTCACCCAGCTGGTGGAACTTGCTTGGCTGCACACAGGAGCAGTGATCGAATTCCAAAATGAAAATCCGAGTTCTCTTTTTTTTTCCTGTGCTCTGTGCCACACAAACTCACAACTGCAGCCGAAGTGTATTTAAGGAATTTACTGCTTATGATAAAATTAAACTTCCAAAGTAGTTTTAAAAAGACTTAGGGATCTTTTCCTAAGGCCAGGTTGCTCAGAACTCCACAGTGCCTTGGAAAATGTTTGGTTTTAGGGATTTCAAGCTGCTCAAGGTAGAACCTCAGAGTCCAGTGCGGCATTCTGAAAACTCAGAGCAGAAAATGGAATTCAATAAGGCACTGAACTTTCCAGATTTTTGAAAACTCGACGTGTGGGAGGTTTATAACCCACCCAACAGATGACAGGGATCCTCTGCTGCAAGATGTCGTGTGTGACAGCCTGGCCAGGAGCTGAGAACTCCAACAAGTGAGGATTTGAACTGGCTTGTAGAACCCCAGAATGGTTTGGGTTGGAAGGGATCTAAAAGACCATCCAGTCCCACCCCCACCCGGCCTTGGACACTGCCAGGGATCCAGGGGCAGCCACAGCTGCTCTGGGCACCCTGTGCCAGGGCCTGCTCACCCCCCCAGGGAACAATTCCTTCCCAATATCCCATCCATCCCTGCCCTCTGGCACTGGGAAGCCATTCCCTGTGTCCTGTCCCTCCATCCCTTATCCCCAGTCCTTCTCCAGCTCCCCTGGAGTTCCTTTAGGCCCTGGAAAAGGCTCTGAGGTCACCCTGGAGCCTTCTATTCTCCAGGTGAACACCCCCATCCCTGGAATGTGGTGTGCAGGTAGCACAGGGGCACTGCCTTGTTCCTCCCCATCATATTCCTTTTGGAAGATGTCTTAAAGCACAAAAGAAATGGGTCCTGCAATAAGGAGCATCCCAATAGTTTGACATGAGGAGAAATGTAAAAAATACCTTTTCTCTGGCTAATTCAGGCTGCAATGGCTTTAGCTCTCTTAATCCTGACTTCTTTCTAAAAGCAGCAAACATGGTGCCAGCCCTTTGCTATGAAATGCTCTTACTCATCAGGAAGCTGGAGAGAAACCCAAGGAGAGGCAGAGCTCATAGATCTGTCCTCAGCAGCTCCAGCTCCGCCAAGTGCCCAGCTGGCAGTGCCCACGTGTGTCCCTGCCCACGGCCAGCTGCTCCTCACTCTGTTCTGGCCAGGCTCCCACTCCCCCAGCCCTGCCGGGAGCACGGACCACGGAGTGCTCCAGAGCCTGTTTCCATCACAGCCAAACGAGTGCAAGGGACGGGTTCATTTGGCAAGAAACCCCTGGAAGCTCTGCAGCCATGGGCTTTGGGGACGTGTGAAGGCAGGGACAGTGCTGGGGAATAGCACGTGTCTTCTTGGCACAGACAGGGAGAAACTGGGAACAGCCTTTCCACTCTGGAAAGATGGGGTACCTACCCCCCGATGTGCATTTCCAATCTCAGTCCTCAGGGGAATTTAGGTCTGCATCGGATGCAGGGTTCAATCAGATCCATGTTCCCGCAGTTACAAACTGACAGCAAAAGGCACCAAATGCAAAACCCACACAGGAGAGGAAAGGATTTGGGATTTATCTGTGCAAACATGGAGCTTCAGCTTCTCCTGGGCCATAAACACAACGCTGTGGTTTCAGCCACGAGCTGGGCTCAACCAGCACGTGGGTGTTCCCAGACACAATGCCTCACTCGAACCCCAGGCATTCCCACAGCCCAGAAGGTTTTTAAATAGGACTGACATGAACTTGCACCACGTAATTACACCGTGCTTCTTAAACAAAGGGATGCTCTTCCACATTTTTCATACTCATCCCTGTCCTCCTGAAATCTCCCTCCTACTCTCCAGCTTAATAAGGTTCAGGAATGTCTGAGCAGCACAGTGAGGTGTAAAGGCTCCCACAGTCTTTCATCCCCCAGTCTGTGTAATATTTTCTGCGTAATATTTATGTAAGCCCATTTTAGGCTGTGTTTGGCTTGGTTAATATTTTTCCCACTTGCATGGAACTATTCAAGGAAACCTTCAGGAATGTAGAGATTTATGGCTCCAGACACATGCATTCCCAGCTATTTTTCCTCCATCACCCCTCTATCCACTGATAAACAAAACTGAAGACAAAACTAAAGACAAAATCAAAGACAAAATCAGAAACTCATGGCCTTTAATGCTCAAGGCAACATCCACATCTGCAAGAACTTTGGCAGCTGAAAGCAAGGGGGTACCTACAAGGTGATTCCTGGTAAGGATCGCACATGAGTGACCTTACGTGTGTGAATTCCCACAAATCTCTCCAGAGTTGACCCTTGAGTTACCTACAGGCCTGTCACTGGTGGAGTCCCCAGGGTTCAGTACTGGGCACGGGATTGTTCAATTTATTCATTAATGACTGGGGAGGAACAACCTGAGGCACCAGCACCAGCTGCTGCAGCAGCTCTGCAAGGAAGGACCTGGGGCTCCTGGGGGACACCAAGCTGTCCCCGAGCCAGCAGAGTGTCCTGGGGGTGCTGGGGGACACCGAGCTGTCCCCGAGGCAGCAGAGTGTCCTGGGGGTGCTGGGGGACACCGAGCTGTCCCCGAGGCAGCAGAGTGTCCTGGGGGTGCTGGGGGACACCGAGCTGTCCCCGGGCCAGCAGAGTGTCCTGGGGGTGCTGGGGGACACCGAGCTGTCCCCGGGCCAGCAGAGTGTCCTGGGGGTGCTGGGGGACACCGAGCTGTCCCCGGGCCAGCAGAGTGTCCTGGGGGTGCTGGGGGACACCGAGCTGTCCCCGAGCCAGCAGAGTGTCCTGGGGCCGAGGAGGCCAATGGGATGCTGGGGGCAGCAGGAAGAGCATTCCCAGCAGGGCAGGGAGGGATCCTGCCCCTCTGGCCAGCCCTGGAGGCACCTCTGGAGCGCCGTGCCCGGCTCTGGCTCCTCAGCACAGCGGGGCCAGGGAGCTCCTGGAGCGGGGCCGGCGGGGGCTGCGGGGCTGAGGAAGGGCCTGGAGCATCTCCGTGCCCAGGAAAGGCTGAGGGAGCCGGGGCTGTGCAGCCTCGAGAGGAGCCCCGGCCGAGAGGGGCCCTCAGCCCTGGGTGTCCCTGGCTGCAGGGAGGGCTCCGAGCAGGGCCCGGGCTCTGCTCCGGGGGCCCGGCCGTGGCACCAGAGCCACGGGCAGGGCCCGATGCCAGCAATTCCCCCCGCACAGGAGGCAGAACTTCTGCCCTGGGCAGGGCCCGGCCCCCAACAGATTGTCCAGAGAGGCTGTGGGGTCTCCTCCCTGGGGCTGTTCCAGAGCTGTGTGCACAAAATCCTGTATCAGCTGCCTGCCAGTTTAGACATTGAGGCTTCAGTTCGTACCCACACCAGGTCTATTTTCCACAGTTTAAGCCCTTGCAGCATTATTCAGCAGTATGATACAAGCATAATAATGTTAGTTTTTAAATCTGAATCACTTCCTGGGGAAAAACCACAGTCTATTTCTAGGGCTTCTGTTTGTGAGATAATGGAAAAAGTCAATTTTAATTTTTACTAAGTTCCAAAATTCCATTAAAACCAAGAGATATTTCGAGGAGTTTGTACATTGCTTCACACAGAACAAAATCTCAAGACCTGAGTGGTATTTGACACCTTGGCAATCTTGCTGCTGGAGGTTCTCAGACACTGCTAAAACCCGCTTCAGTGTATTTGGTCTTAATCAGATTTGATCCCAAGCCTGGAAAAGTTCAGGACTATTTCTGTATTTCCTGCAGCCACAGGCCCCTGTAGGCCTGCACTTTGAGATCCTGTGTGTTGTGTTTCTCTACTTAATTCACAACGACAAAGGAACACCTGCGGGATTTCCAGAGCTTGTGAACCAGCCAATCCAGCAAACCTTTTAAGTATGCAAAGAAGTTTCAGCCATTTCCTGACATTCCTGCAAATGAGATCTGAATTGGAGCTGTAGCATTAATACATAATACTCACATTAAAGCTTAGCAAGGCAGGAGTTGTTCAGATTCATATTCCAGTGAGACAAACAAGTGTCAGATCCAGAAGTGGTCTCGAAGGTGTCATTGAGGTTTAATTTTAGATTTTTCCCTGCATACCATAAGTTGGGGTTCAAGGTGTTAGCTTCAACATTATTAGAGAATATCCAGCTTAACGAACCTCCATGTTTGTCATCAAAGGAGTCTTTCAAATTGAAAAATCCTAAGGAAAGCTCTTATTGCCCCATGTCCATTTTTGCAGTTATTGTATACATATTAATTGGAGCAAACTCTTCAGGAAATGGTTCACATAAGCAGCTTTTAGCTGATGAATTATCCCTGTCAGTTAAAAACATTTACATGGTTTGTTTATGTTACTTTGTTAATTTTATTGTAATTTAGTATTAATTAACAGCCCTGTCTTTACAAGGTGTTTAATCAGTTAAAACTCTTAATTACACCACAGCATTGCTTAATAAAACAACACACTATTTGGGATTAAGTTAAATTGGTTAAATTAATCTGCTATCCTCTTTTGTGGGTAATTTATTGCATGATAAAAGCAAGTCGTGAAATTATTTTCATGGCAAGTAGCCTAAAAATGATTTTGCGTAGATTCTTTTTTACCTTAACTACAGAGAAAAACTGTCCCTAATTTCAGTGTTTTCTACAGCTCAGCACAAGGCTCAGAACTGTCAAAAACTGCCGTCACAGAAATTTGGTGCTGGAGCAGCCTGGTTTGGGAAGTGATGCTGGAGCAGAGGATCAGCACCCTCGGCTGCAGGGGGACCTCCCCAGCCAAGGAGCTGCTCCTGAGAGCAGCCAAAATCCTCTGCCGGAGCCTGAGGTCCTGCCTTGGCCTGCTGAGGTCACGGGAAAGCTTTTCCTGCATGGAGCTGCCAAACTGCCCCTTGAACCCACCCAAGCTTTTCCCACAGAAACCGAGGATGGTTTGGGTTGGAAGGGACCAGTGCCCCCCCTCCATGGGCAGGGACACCTTCCACTGTCCCAGGCTGCTCCAAGCCCCAGTGTCCAGCCTGGCCTTGGGCACTGCCAGGGATCCAGGGGCAGCCACAGCTGCTCTGGGCACCCTGTGCCAGGGCCTGCCCTCCCTCCCAGGGAACAATTCCTTCCCAATATCCCATCCATCCCTGCCCTCTGGCACTGGGAAGCCATTCCCTGTGTCCTGTCCCTCCATCCCTTGTCCCCAGTCCCTCTCCAGCTCTCCTGGAACCCCTTTAGTCCCTGGAAGGGCTCTGAGGTCTCCCCATCTCCCCACGCTCCGAGGCAGTGAGCCCTGAGCACTGCCCACGCCATGGGACAGCATCCATCGGCTCACTTGAAATCTCCTCCTGGATAATTTCATTGCAAATGTGCCAATCCTACTCCCTGTCATAGGAGAAAAAATTCACAGATTGCCCACAACCCCTTTCCCCCCCTGTTTGGAGCTTCTGTCCCTCCACAAGTCCCAGGCCTTGGCTGCACCTCTCAGGTCAGAACATCCCAAATCCATGCCATGACTCCTCACACGATGCCACCCACTCAGTGACCCCTCCCGAGGCCTTTTTCAGCCCTGTTGGTTAATCTCAGCCATTTCTTCTCTGTTTGGCATTGCCAAGCACTCACGGTGACTAAAATAATTATTTCAGATCATCTTTTCTGGTGTCAACATCATTTAAAACCCTAACTCTGTCCTTGTTGAAATGCCTCCAGACCTTTCTGAAGCTGTTCTGTCTGCGACTTTCTGGTTCTATGGTTTCTGGTTCTATCTAATCTGTGATATCTTGTAATTACATGAAGAAAAATAAAAATTAAACATAACAATTATTGCTTAATTGTTGCCACAAGCTTGGGACAGGCTTGAAAACACCTCCCTGTGTGGCAGCAGGCATGAGATACACCAGGCTCGCACTCAGCCATGACCCATTTCTGGAGACTTACCCCACATTATAATTCTGATGTTCATTTCTGAATTTTTAAAAGAACAATTGAATTGGAAACAAATAACAAATCTACTAAACCAATGATTTTTGCAATGGAATTTCCCTTGTCAGTGCCCTGGGACCTCTCCTGCACCCGGGTAGGTCACAGGTAACAGTTCAGACTGTTCTGGCCACTTCTCTAGATGCTTCAGGGTGAATTTCTTAGTCTGGTGACTTGAATAAAAATCATCTCACTAATTATTTTTCCAACTTTATCCATTCCTCCTTGGACCTTTGCATTATCTCCTGAAATTAGAGAAGAAACTCTGGTTGTATCTCCAATGCTCCTCACACTGAGGGGAAGCATTTAATAAAATATTTATAAACTATGCTATTCAATACTTCATCCTTTGCAAAAGCAGTGCCATGCATTTTACACTTACCTGGGAGCAAGACTAAACTTCAAAAATGCCTTAAGATAAATATTTTACCAAACAGAGCGGGAAAACATTCGCACTCCAAAGTCCCAGAGGTTGCTTCGTCTGGCTCTGACTGTTTTGTGATAAATGGATGTGTTCCGACAGACTGGCAGAGACGGTGCAAAGTGCCACAGTTTTTGGAGGAAAGAGGAGCTGTTGAGCTCTAAAGGCTCATGGAAGGACTTTGAGGTGCTTGAGCTGATATGACTTCTCAGCAGCATCTCCCATATTTAAGAGGTGATAGGGTGACACCTTGGTGCTGATCCTCATTCCAGATTTTCCCTGTCCCCCAGGTGTTTGCAGAGATAAAGTTTTATGCCTAAACAGAAGCACCTCTGTGTTATTTGTCCCGTTACTCACTATGTGCTCGTGCAGTTCCCAGGGCTTTACTCCAGCAATGCCTTAAGAGAATCCACACACAAATTCTTGAAGGCAAAAGCCTTTTCAGAGCCTTTTTTTGTTGTTGATCATTCACCAAAACCAAGGTTGAGACTGGATTTAGCTGGAGGCCTCTCAACTGAAACCTCCTCACATCTCCAAATACAGCAAGTTTTACACCTAAGGCTTTACTGAGCTGACTTTTTTCCCCAGGACACTTCCTCCTCTGAAGCTTACTGGTTTTGGGGTTTATTGTGTTTTCTGTAGAATGAGCAGTTAAAGAAGTTTTGCTTCAAAAGCAATAAGCATTCTGGCTTGTACCAAAATGGGCTGGCCCTGCTGAGGGACCTCGAGGGCTATGTCCAGTTGTGGGCCCTCCCGGCCAAAGAGCCCTGGAGGGGCTGGAGCGTGTCCAGGGCAGGGAACGGGGCTGGGAAGGGGCTGGAGCCCCAGGAGCGGCTGAGGGAGCTGGGAAAGGGGCTCAGCCTGGAGAAAAGGAGGCTCAGGGGGGCCCTTGTGGCTCTGCACAAGTCCCTGACAGGAGGGGGCAGCCGGGGGGGTCGGGCTCTGCTCCCAGGGAACAGGGACAGGACAAGGGGAAACGGCCTCAGGCTGGGCCAGGGGAGGCTCAGGTCAGACAGCAGCAGGAATTTCTGCATGGAAAGGGTGCTCAGGCCTTGGCAGGGCCTGCCCAGGGAGGTTTGGAGTCCCCATCCCTGGAGGTGTCCAAGGGAGGCCTGGAGGTGGCACTCAGTGCTCTGGGCTGGGGACAAGGCGGGCATCAGGCACAGCTTGGACTCCAAGGGCTGGGAGGGTTTTTCCAACCTAAATAATTCTGTGAGAGGGCATGAAGGACACCAAGGCATGTAACTATAGCAAACTGGCACCACAGTGCACTGGGGTTCTCCTGGAGGAAAGAGAGTCTAAGCTTCATGTGTGCCTTTGTTGGGCAAATCTCCATCCATGGCCTTAGAAACAACCTTTAATGTCCCAGCCGGTGATTTTCCATGGAGAGCATGTCCCACATGCCAGGGGTGAAATGCTTCCCCTGGGGAACAGCAAGGTGTCACCAAGGGTGCCTTGTGGCTGCTGATTGAGAGGAGGGAACACAGCTGGGCTCTGGGCTGGGTTCCACGGCCTTTGAAGCACGGCAGGAGGAGGGGGAATGCCTAATGCTGCAGAACAGCAAAGGCAGCAGACTGGAATGCAAGGGGAGACCTCCCTGGTGACACTCAGCGGTGTGGAAAAAAGCTCCCCACGTGACTCAGGCAAACACAGCCGAGTGAGAAAAATAAGCTCTTCAAATAAAGCTCCACCAAGCAGCTGCATGTGCTCAGGGGAGACACACACGTGGATTTGGGAGCTCAGCTGTGACCTCACAGCCACCTTTGGGGGGTTCAAGCACAGACCCACCATTACAAACCCTCAGGATCAAAGCAAACTCTTAATTGCTCATTCCCAACATTCACTGCCACAAATTGGTGTGATATTTTAACTGAAGATGAAATAGTGAGGCTGCTACAAGCACATCTTTCCTCTCCCGGGGAACTTTGTTACTACAGCAGGTAATGCTCAGCCAAGGCTCAGCACTGCTGTCCTCTTGTCCATATCCATTGTACAGAACCATGTTAGAACACCTCTACATCCCTGGAAGTGTCCAAGGCCAGGCTGGACGCGGCTTGGAGCAACCTTGGATAGTGGAAAGTGTCCCTGACCATGGAATGGGATGAACTTTAAGGTCCCTCCCAACCCAAACCAGTCTAGAGTCCTATGATTTAATGTTTGCACCGTTGTCCTCACTTGGTAGTTACGAAATGTTTTCAGTGCTTTCCTGGTGGTTGTGTAGCATTTAAAGGCTAAAAAGAGAACAGCCTGGGCAATAAGAGATTTTTTTTTACTCTTCTAATACTCCCTTTATATTCAGCAGTTATAAAGGTTTGATTTGATGAGCCCCGCAGGACTCTCCATCCCATGCTGTGCCCAGATCACACAGCTCAGTGAACTGGGTGCAAGGTGCCTCCACACCTTTCTCAGCACAGCCTCAAAAGTCCTGAACAAAGACTCCAGGGAGGCAGCAGGGCTTTAAAGGCTGAGAAAGGAAAAGAGGAGCAAGGAAATCCAAGAAGGGAGTGAGGAGAAATACACGACATATGAAGAGCACAGGAGAGGCTGGGGAGGAAGGCACCACACAGTAGGTGGTTTCCAAAGAACAACCTGACACTATCCTCACATGTGGCCACCCAGTGCTGGATCACTCATCTCCATCACAGCAATCATTTAGGAACATTTTAGGACTTGCCATCATCACCAACAGCTATTTAAATTTGGGAAGTACAGCAGCACTCCCATAGAATTGCACCTCTCCTGTCCCTTATTTAGTACTAAATTAGTCATTTTTTTGCTGTGACAATTCACTGGTGAAGGCAAATCTTAAAAATGAGCTTGCAAGTGTTTTGAGCTTCAAAAATCTGTCTCTGTAAAAGCCCGATGATGGCTCTGCATTTCATCACGTCATGGCTGCATATCACCGGAAAAAAAAAAGTCACAGCTCAAGGAAGATAACAGGGTAATGTCTGGAAGGGCTCCTAGCTGTTGGGAGGAGCCCTCACAACTGAAAGGCAAGAGAAAAATCTTTCCCTAATCTTTCCTTTCCGAAATTGCATCGTTGTGCTGAAGTACTCAGAGCTATCACAGGAGCACCGCCACCCACACACCCCGATGCACACGACAGGAGGCTCTGTCAAGGCAGAGAAAGCGGGGCCTCATTTCCAGGAGAAATCCCAGACAACGAGATCCAAACAGCCTTAAGGCATCCTTTCACCAAAGAAAAAAGGGGAGGAGTCTGGGAAATGCCCCTGTGGGCGTGGAAATGGCTCTGCCAGCCCCAAAGTCATCGCTGCTGCCACAGCCCCTCACCTGGAGCTGCCTTCCCTGGCCTAAGGGAAGGGATCCAGTGGGAAATCCTGCCCCATCTCATGTCCAGCTCCAGTGCCAGGCTCCAGTGAGTGGCAGCTTTGATGGAGCTGCAGCCCCAGGCGAGGGCTCTCTCAGGGAGCCCCAGGGGAAAGGCTAAAAATGGAACCCCTCACAGGCATTTTTGCTCTGATTGCCTGACAGTGGCCAAAAGGCAGTTCAGACCAACACCCCCTTCTGCAGCTTCTAAGTGTAATTCGTTTGTATTTTCCCTCTATTCCCCATTTCCAGCAGGTCAGTAGATACTTGTGCCTGCAAAATATCCATCGGAGCTGCCACCTGGCTAAAAATAAAATAATCCTGCAACCGGCAAAAAATAAAATAAGAATGAAAGAAACTCACATTCCTCAAACACACCAACCCCATTCAAAGAGGGGTTTTATTTATCCATTTGGGTTTAAACACAGCTACTAAAGAAGGTGACATCTCAGAGATTTCCACCCCGGGACAGAGCTCCTGGCAGCATCAGAGGAGTCCCAACATCCAACACGCAGTGTTTAGAGAAAGAGGGAATTGATCTTGTTCTATCAACTTTGAAAGTGCCTCTGTAGCACCCGGAGAGCCTTTCAGGCAGGGCTTTGCAGGCTGTCCTGGCTTTCCTTTGATTGCTGTTGTAGCTGGGATCTACAGCTTTAGTACGAGGGGATTATCTGTTATCCCACCCTTTGGGAGCACCTCCTGCTGTGACAAAGTCTTTTCTCTGCTTAATCTCTTAAATTTCACATAACTAACAAAAGTGCAGCACATCCAGCATCACATTTCTTTCTCCTAATGGCCCTCAGCCCCTCGGGGGCTAAACAATCCCTGAATGGTATTTAACATCTCCAGAGCTGATTCTTAATTCACTGATAAACTGAAATCTGATGGCATTTTGGGGTTCACAACCACAGTTGCTTCGTGTCACACTGCTTTTTCTGCTGTATTTTATGGGAAGGAACAGAGTTGGAAGGGATTAAATCACAGCCCTGGAAATAAAAGAAAGAATCATTCTGCGCTGCTGTGTTGTCCACAAGGAATACCCTTGGCATCAACAGAACCATTTAATCCCTCACTGTCATTCCGTCCATTCTCTCCTGGCTCAAACAAATCTCCACCACTTTATCCCAGGAGAGTGAATATCCTGCCAGTGAAAGGCCAGGAGTGTGTTCGAACAGGGATCACACAAAGCAGAGCTCTTCAGGACACGAGGGTTTATGTGGACCCCTCCTCAGGCTGGGGACACCTTCAAAGCCCAGGGGCACAAAGCAGAAGTCAGGGCATTGCTCATCCAGAGCTGCTGGCAACTTTGGGGCATTGATCTTCATGCAGGCTGCAAATCCAAAGGGAGCAGGAAGGTCCTGGGCCCACCAGTGGGATGTGGATTTGGAGGAGATGTTTCTGCAGCCAAATGCTGCCATGAAGGGTTTTAATATAATTTAAAGACAAGGAGAACCGATGACTTAAAGGTCGTAACATTGTGTAATTAATTAGAGTGATACTAAATAAGTTGCTAAGAGTAAAAGCAACCCAAACTCCTCTCCCATCAGTTCACTTGCTCGTGGATTCACATCTGCATGCCGAGAGGGAAGGACATCCCCTATCCATGCTCCCTGACTAAAGAACGTGCTGCAATGCAGAAATGCAAAGTAGAGAATTGGAGAGAAAGAGCTAAACCAGTGTTGTATAATGTTCATGTGAGCACGTCCAGCAGCCCCAGGAGCGGCTGAGGGAGCTGGGAAAGGGGCTCAGCCTGGAGAAAAGGAGGCTCAGGGGGCCCTTGTGGCTCTGCACAACTCCCTGACAGGAGGGGGCAGCCGGGGGGGTCGGGCTCTGCTCCCAGGGAACAGGGACAGGACAAGGGGAAACGGCCTCAGGCTGGGCCAGGGGAGGCTCAGGTTGGACAGCAGCAGGAATTTCTGCATGGAAAGGGTGCTCAGGCCTTGGCAGGGGCTGCCCAGGGAGGTTTGGAGTCCCCATCCCTGGAAGTGTTCAAAAGGCACTTGGAGCCATGGTTTAGGGGTGAACAGGGTGATGCTGGGTTTATGTTTGGGTTTTATGACCTCAGAGGTCTTTTCCAACCTTAAGGGCCCTGTGATTCTACATATCAGTTGGCCAAAAAATACAGGGGTCACCTGTTTAAACAAAAGCAAAGGCAGCCTCCCAGCAGTCCCATCTATCCATAAAATGCACAAATCCAGCCATCCTAAAGCAACAAACACAGCAGTTCTTACACGCACAGCAGGCACAGCTCCCACACACAGAAATTCCTGGGAAGAAGGCAGGAAAAGATCAAGTGCCTGCATCAGAATCCTGTCCCGCTGAACAAAATCCTCTCCAGACACATTCACCTCTCAGTCTCCTTTTGGTGTCATTTCCAGGGGTTCAAGAGACCAAAGAACCGTCCCCTGCCAACCCAGATGAACTGAAAACCCCTCATGGTGATGCTGATGGCTGAACGAGCATCTAGCCACATCTGCAGAGAGTCTGAAAATCAGAGAGACAGCAGAGTGTCACCCAGAGGACACCACAGAAAGGAGGAACTACTGCTGGAGTGTGCCTGGAGGTCCTGGCAGCAGGAAGATGGATGTGCTGGAGGATGTGGCGCTTCTGCATCCCTACCAAGCAGAGGATCCAGCTTTTTCCACTCAGGTCTCCATCCCTGCCCCTCCCAGAGGTCCCCTGTGGCCCAGGGTGTGCTGTCCTCACCTCTGAGCAGGCCAGGAGCACAGAACCCAGCCTCAAACACTGAAGCAGGAGGGGATCCACAGAAACACAAAGCACTTGGGTCTGCTCACGCACAATTCCAGGCTGGTGAGGAAGAGAAGACTTGGGGAAATTATCCATTCATAATTGTAATATCCATTACAAGACAAGGATTCTAATTACTGTGTTTTTCTGCTTCTTTGCTTGTGCTCCTCAGAGCAAATTGTACCAAGGAAATGGGTTTGTTTCCAGGCAGTTTTGTGCTCCTTTTCCATTGGCCACGTTTGCCTGGCAAGGAGGGAAGCAACATCAAGCGCTTGGCATCAGAGGTCTGGTGGGCACCTATCCCCACGCCNCGCCAGAGAGACAGCTGGAGGCACCCAGCCAGATTACAACTCTGCTGCACCACTTCAGGGATACTTTTCTTGAGGATTCAGAATCCCGGAATGATCCCTAATACCTGTGTGAATCTCAGGAATGTCACGATTTTGCTGGGTATCCAAACTGAGCATTGAATTCTCGGATCTTCCCGTAGGAGAATGCTAAAAATTAATACTTTTTCCCTTTTAATCAGGGGGAGAATCAACATTTCCCATTAAGTCTGGTGGGCACCGTGTCATGAGGCAGTTTTGAAGTTCTTGCTGCTGCCAACATCATCCTCAAAATAAAAATGTGTTTGTAGAGGTCCTTGCACTTCCTCCCTAGAAAGAGAAACCTGCCTTGATCTATGGCATATGACAAAAAAGGTCCACAAGAAGCCTTTAGATAGATTTTCCCAGTCTTTCTGCCCATTCATTATAGAATTATAGGATCCCTGAGGCTGGAAAAACCCTCCCAGCCCATGGAGCCCACCCTGTGCCCGATGCCCACCTTGTCCCCAACCCAGAGCACTGAGTGCCACCTCCAGGCCTTCCTTGGACACCTCCAGGGATGGGGACTCCATTACAGGATTTGTGATTGCCTTCATTGTTAATATGCCTGAAATTTTCTAAATAAAACTCCATTTATTTTATGATTAAGTAATATAAGCAGGAAGCCATCCAGGAAAGGAAATGGCAAATCCCAGTGGATCAAGGGATGAAAAAAAGCAATTTTAACCAGAAAACTATATGAGAAAATTTGAAATATTTCTTTAAATTCAAGAGGAAAGCCTGTGGAAGGTGGAGGACTTGTGCTATGAGGAAAGGCTGGGAAAATTGGGATTCTTCAGCCTGGAGAGGAGAAGCTTCAGGGTGACCTAACTATGACCTTCCAGGACCTGAGGGGCTGACAAAAAAGGTGGGGAGAGATTCTTTACAAGGGCCTGGAGGAACAGGACACAGGGAATGGCTTCCCACTGCCAGAGGGCAGGGATGGATGGGATCTTGGGAAGGAATTGTTCCCTGGGAGGGTGGGCAGGCCCTGGCACAGGGTGCCCAGAGCAGCTGTGGCTGCCCCTGGATCCCTGGCAGTGCCCAAGGCCAGGCTGGGCACTGGGGCTTGGAGCAGCCTGGGACAGTGGAAATTGTCCCTGCTCATGGTAAGGAAATGAGATGGGTTTTAAGATCCCTTCCAACCCAAACCAGTCCCGGATTCCATGACAAACCAAGGCAGAGTCAGCTTAGAGAAGGAATTCCAACGCTGCAGTTTCCCCTTCTTAGCTCTGGCTGTATTTGGAGTCAGAACATTCTCAGAATAAATGCTTTTTTTGTTTGTTTTTAATGTAGCAATTATATGTTCAGCAAAGCATATTTCCATCCTAATTCGATGCCTTCCATGCATTCCCCTTTGACTGATCCCGTTTGTGTGCAGCAGGATTTCTCTGCCATCCATGAGGAGTGTAATTTCTTCTTATGCCACACTGGGGGAAACTGTTTTATGATCCAGCTGTTGATACCCTATTACCTTCCAATGAATCCTTTATTGCTAGCAAACATCATGCTCTCACTACTTCACAGTTAAATACTATCCCTATAATATATCTACTATTTTACAGCCAGTATTTTATATCCAGCATATAATATCCAGCATTTTTTCATACTTCTCCTCTGCAAACCGGATCCTCTGATCCCATCCCTCCCTAAATTAAATGATGGGGTTCCGTGACCCTTGTGCAAGCCTTTTTCCCTCATACTGAACAAAACAAGCCATGAAATCAAATGCAGAGAAAAATATTTCATCAGCTGAATCACAGAGTCTTCCCAGAAAAAAGGGAACTAGATATTGGTAACAAAACTGTGGAACTTCCCATCGGTAAAGCCTGGGAACAAAGGCTTTGCAGGACAAAAAGCAGGAGGACATTAAAACTCACCCCTTGGCCAGCTCCACATCCTCCACCTGTGTCAGCCATAAGCAAAAAAGAAGCAGAAAAGCCCAATATCCAGAAGCTCTGGTTCAACCCCACAGGAAATTGTTAAAAAACCCAGAATTTCAATGGCCAGTCTTAACTTTTTTGGGCAGCATTGCCCAGTGAACAACCCCGCTGCTTTCAGCAGGCTGAGGGGTGATGATTTAAGGACTTTTGACTATAATGTAAAAAATGTGGCTTTGACTGAAGCCACAATAAGTAGAAAAGCCAAAAAAAGGGACAGTTTTCCTCTCAGGTGTCTCTTTTACCAAATCACAGGTGACTCTAAGCCTTTGCTGCTGGCAAGGAATAATTAATTTTAAAGCTACTGAGGTTTTGTAATAGCATTCGTTTCTGTGGACATTTGAGTGCCATAAGCATTTTAATTAAAAAAATCAAAATGACTTCAAAGTCTGGATGATTTTGGTGTTTCCATTCTCGAGACCACAGTTCAATATATTTGTTCCCTTCAAAAAGGGGCATCTTTTCTTGATGGTTTTGAAATGCTCTCCAGGATTTCAGTTCCACCCTTAGCCCCTGCAGCCTCCCAGCTGAATTATGTTATTTGCCATGTTATATCATAGAACTATGTTATAATATTATTATTTTATATTATATGCCAAAATATATTTTTCTTGTCTCTGTCTGGAGCTGAATATTCAGCTACGTATTTACTAAGCCAAAGTGGTCTCGACATAAAAGAATTTAAAATTCCTCCCACATCTCAAATAGAGCAAAATAACATTCCATGATTTTTTTTTTCCTCTCCTTTTAAGTCATCATGTAGTGAAATTGGAACCCGAGCAGACAGCGGGGATCTCACACCATTTGTTCTGCTCCGAATGAATGCATTATGGACAGGGAGTCATTCCGGCTGCCTCTCCTCACTAATTCTGAGGGAAAAATACTCATTTTATTTCTCAGGGACACAGAATTCTCACTGCCCACGTGCCAGGGAAAGCAATTCTACGAAATGCCTGTAACTGATGGAGAAGGAAGGCACACACCGGCTTTCAAATGCCCAAAACCCACCTGAGCTGTGCATGTCCACAGATTCCACTGTAAATTCCAGCATTCTCCCAAGACAATGATTTGATCCCCATTCCATCTATCCACAGGCTGTCAGAATGGGCAATTTGAAATGGTGGTAATTAAAAGTTTTAATTAAAACATGGAAAACACAAGCACGCTAAATGTGCTGATACGCCAAGCTGGAAGCAGAGATGGATTTATCCATGGAATGCTGCAAGGTGTGATGGCATATTATGATTATTAAAGCTTACAAATCAGTTACAACTCTAAAACCATCGCTGAGAATAATTACAAGCCTAAAACAAACAACTCATTTCATTCTCATATCATGAGAGCTCTTCTATTAATCTGTTTCTTATCAAGAAGTTCTTAATTGGAAGAGGCTGCACTAAGAAAATCACACTCAAAAAATTCAAACCCACTTTTTTTTCTTTTAACACAAACCTCAAATGAACGAGATACCCTTGAATAAAATTTAGGCATTTTCTTCTCTGCATAACAATAATGTTCTGCAGAACACATGAAATGACGAAGAAACTTCAGAATCCCAACAACAAGGAGAAAAACGAAACAAGTGATAAAACCACTGATGTAATCAGAATGCCAGGTGCTGGGGGCACAAATCCCACCTGCCTATAGGGAATGGTGTGGGAATCTCTAAAGAGAAATGGGGAGGCTCCGAAAAATGTGACCGTTACATGTGTCTTTCCTAGACCAAAAAAAATGTTACTCAACTGTTCCCTCTCAGCTTCTGCATTCCTTTGATTATGGACACATCCGAGTATCCCAGTCCAACATGCTCCCATGAATTTTCCTTGTGTCTCTGCCACGTCTGATCCTGTTCCACCCCTTTGAAGACCAACGAAAGCAAAGCAAATTCCTGCTCTCCCAGCAGCTCTGGCTCTGGCTGGGACCCAGTTATTTTTCCTCCCAGGAGCTGGTGCGGTGCCATGGGGTGGGACTTAGGATGAGAATTCTATTGCTAGGGCACTGATGCTGTGGTTGGTGCTGGGTCCTGCTTACCCCAAGTCAAGGACTCTCAGTTTTCCATGCTCTGCCATCCAAACACAGCAGGAAAGAACCAGGACAAAATCTCACCCTTAAAAACTCTCTACATGAATCCCTCCTGAGACCCTTCCAGCTTGTGGCATTCCAACTCCTCCATGCACCCCACACCAAGGGCTTCTCTATTTATCTTGGTTCTCCAAATTCTCCAGGTTCCCTCTTCAAGACAGGCCCACATTTCCTTAGTCTTTTCCTAAAACGACTTTAGAACCTACCAAAGACTGTGCAGAATTCAGGGTTTGGTTTTTTAACTCAGCACTCCCACCCCTCACCTCCTCGCCTTGGCAGGGTTTGAGTTATTTGATTACACAGCACTGAACATTTTCCATATTTCATCCAATGATGAGCCAAATTGAAATGCAGGGTCCACACAGCATCTGAATATTGTCATGTTCATCAAGCAGAGATGGAGAGCAAACCTCCCCTCACCAGAATCTTCACAGTGACAGAAAAACGAGCCTGTGTCAAATTACAACTGAAATTACATCCCTGCATAAACAGCAGGAGCAGTGAGATGGGAAGAACTGCCATGCAAATTATCCCAGCTGGCAAGATGTATTCTTTACAAAGGTCTAACAGAGAAATACTGTGAATTTTGGGAAAAAAAACCCCTAAACACCAAGAACCTCATACTATACTACAGCAGTGTGAGCCTGATGACACCTACCAGCCTTCTACTATCCCAAAGCCAGCCTGGTTTTTAAAGCCTCAAGAGCTCAAAACACTGGATTTGCTTCAGACTGAATTCATGAGAACATTTGCCAAGCAACATGTGGGAGGCTAGGAACACCAACTGATTATTAAATACGAGGATTTGGAGAATATAACCTTTGGGTGCATACCCTGTGGTATTCCAAGTAACTTCTCCATGGCCTTAACACAATTTGTGTGGGAAGCAGCTTCATCCATCCTCGAGGGTTAACGCTGAACTGTTAATAACAGTAATAACGTGATTTTCACTAAACAATTTCTGCATGAAGAAAAAAACCCATGGTTTAAATTTAAAAAAAAATTTCTCCTGAAACTACAGTGACCCACAGTTGGCAAATACATGATGGAACCCAGAAACCTGCCAGATGCTCCCATGCAATGCTTTGCACCTCCTCTTTCACAGCCCATGAGAATAACACACAACAGATGTATCCAGGACTAAAAAAAGGGTGTGAGAGAGGCTGGAAGCATCAGGATTCAGCTTAGAACCAATTTCAGTGTTTATTGTGGTGATGATCCATGTTTTATGGGAGGAAAGTCTGGGTAAATGAGTCTATCCCAGATGACCACAAACTAACACCTGCTGTGAGGTGTGGGGAAAGGCAGGGAGAGCCCCAGAAGGTATCAGGAAAATATGTGAAGAGAAATTCCATCATTGCTCTGGCCTCATCTACCCAGAGCCACTGTACCTGCACTGACAGAGGTGCACAGCAGGGCAAAGAGCACCTGTGGTGTGAGAGCATCACGGGTCTGGTATGGGATCCGGCTCCTGGCTGTACCATATCCCTCGAGTAAACACCACAGCAGGGGAGGGGCTATTCCTCCTTCCCTTCCCTTCCCTTCCCTTCCCTTCCCTTCCCTTCCC
>VXAZ01007282.1:387771-438724 GCA_013399875.1 Gymnorhina tibicen
TCCCTAACCTTCCCTTCCCTAACCTTCCCTAACCTTCCCTTCCCAAACCTTACCTTCCCAAACCTTCCCAAACCTTCCCAAACCTTCCCTTCCCAAACCTTCCCAAACCTTCCCTTCCCTGTTTGAGATGCCCCACGGTCATTTTCTGGATGCCAGACCGCAGCAGTGTCCCCCCACCCTGTGGCACCATTAACAGCATCCTTCAAAGCCGTTTTTCTCTCCCTCTGGAGCAGGGGAGCAGCTTTCACCGCTGAACAATGGGATGTGCTCAGCTGCAGCACCCCGAGGTCACATGTTAATTGTACCTCATCTCAACACCAACACTCTCAAATAAACCTTTGTGCCCAGGGCTGACCTCAATTTAATTCTCATCAGTGGTCTACGAGTGGAAATAAGTCATATCAGCCCATACCTACTCCCAAGATCCCTAGGCTTCCTTTGGGACATATTTTCCACACCCAGCTTCTCCTGTGAATGTGAAAGCTTTTACTAATCTGAACCAAAATAATGTGCAAGAGCTGGGGTAAAAATAAGAAGATAAAAGGGGAAGACAGCAGGATGTGTAAGCACAGTGGCTATAATCAGTATATAAAGGTAGGAGCTACTTCTCGGGGCATCAAAAGAGAGCGATGTTTACGGACATTTGTTTTCCCAAAGGGAGGTCATAAAGCACCATTTGAATGATTTCATATCTGCTCCAAAGATTGGTACAGGAGAACTTCAAAAGATAAGGATACATCATTCTGCAACTCAAACTGCTCTCCAAAGTCCCATTAATGTTGTTCATTCTCCCCTGCAGAAATGAACCCGTAACTCACTCACAGGGGTTGCAAGAAACGCCATAAAGTTGTCGGTATCTCGCAGGGCAAACGTCTGCATGGGAAAGACAGCGTGGAGTTATGGCGCATGTGAACCCTCAGCAACCTTCCTGCTGGTACTTCATCACCTGCCACACAGCTGGGGCTGCCCCAGCTATAAAAATCATACACAGAATGGTTTGGGTTGTGAGGGAACTCAAAGCTCACCTCATTCCACCTCCTCCCACTGGCAGGTGTAGTGGTTTTGTTCGCAAGCCATTACTTACTTATTTTCCTTCTGTGAGATAAGAATTAGGAGAAAGCAAAGCAGGCACAAAACTTTAAAGAATATAAAGATAGCTTTATTAACAGAACTAAAAGAAAAAATAATAAGAGTCAGAATAAACCTTCAGGACACTTCTCCTCCCCCCACCTCTCCTTCTTCACCCACTAACAATGTAAAAAGACACAACTTGGGATTTTTCAGTCAGTTTACCACCTCTGTAATAGTCTTTCTTCAGTTCACTTAGGGAGAGGAGTCTCTTTTGCCCATGCTATGGGCTTCTCCACAAGAAAGAGTCTTCTCATGGCTTCAATGTCACAGTGAAACAGTTGCCCGGGAAATGGTTCTCTACTTGCCATGTGAAAAGTCCCTTCCCTCGACCTACAGCTTTCCCCACAACTGTTTTCGAGGGTTCCATTTTAGCTAATGGGGTACTATTTTAAGGATGAGCTGTTCAGAAGCAAAGGTTCTCTTCATCTATCTCTGGGATCACCTTCATCTCTAGGAACAGAGGTCTTCTTCTTCCCTGGGAGCAAGGGACTTCATCACTCATTCTCTCTCTGTTCAAGCTTCTCATTGGATCACAGCTACTTCAACATTTGCTTGTTTCAGCACAGGTACCTTGGCTCACGGCTGCAGTTTGAACACTCCACCCCCCGTGCTTTCATGAAATTACAAAAGGGTTCTCTGATGTATCACAGCCCATCACCATAGCTTTGCAAAAGAATTTCAGCTTGTAGGTTTGAAGCATCTCCTCTTTCTCCTCTCTCTGGGCTTCAGCTCTTCCCTCTTTGCTGACTTTGGTGTCTCTATGATATTTTTTCTACGTGCCTTCATCTTTCCCTTTCCTTTGACTTGGGAGAAGATTGATGCCTGGGAGTTTCATCTGTTTTGTGGAACCCTATAGTGTTGAAGGGGTTAGTCTTACCCGGGCCTTGCAGCTGGAACTTGTCTCTCGCTGTTGGTCGTGTGATCTCTTCCGGGTGGCGGCTGGATGAATTTTGGCTGCACGGTCCTGGCCTCAGCTGGGGAGGGAGTTTCGGCTGCGCAGCTGCTCACAGCTTCAGGGTGGTTTTCTGCTGGCCGGCCTGGCCCCCCGCCAGGGACCGACCTGGCCAAGCTGCAATGGAGCAGGGCTGTGGCCTGGCCCTGTGGGGTCGCATGGGCACCCCAGTTACCTGTCCAAGACTCCAGAAGTAAGAGAGAGCTTTTCCCGGGCTTTGCTCATACTTAAATGTGGTTTACAGAGGCGTGGCGAGCTTCTTAAGTGGCGTAGCAGAGTTGTCAATATTCAAACTAGCGAGCTGATTGGGTTTATCGGGTCTGGAGGAAGTTAGAGCCGCCCCTTGCAAAACATCACTTCTGTAGCTGATGGATTTTTCCTTAACTAAAAACCAAATCTATGCTAAACCACGACAGCAAGGACACCTTCCACTATCCCAGGCTGCTCCAAGCCCCATCCAGCCTGGCTTTGGACACTTCCAGGGATCCAGGGGCAGCTGCAGCTTCTCTGGGCACCTGTGCCAGGGCCTCCCCACCCTCCCAGGGAACAATTCCTTCCATATATCCAGCCTAAATGTTCCCGTTGAGCTGCTGAACTTGAGGTGGACAGAGGTCAGGTGGGATCTCTGCAAAGGACAAAATTCCTCAGACAGCAGACGTTTTACAGCCAGCACAACCATTGAATATATTTAACTATTGCAACTTAAAAGGTGTGAAGGAAAGGGTTTCCAATCAGTTAATGTTTTCCATGGCCCATCCTTCAACAATTTCACATTTGGAGGTGTCTTTACAACTTCATGTTTGTTCTCTGCTCGCACTCCCAGGGTGTCACAAGCAGCTTTACAAAAGCTTTCACATCACCAAGGAACCACAAGTCTCCAGTTTCTATTTTCATTTATATATTTTAAGTAAGATGTTGAAAATCCCTGTAATTAGAACTAAAAGCATGCACTTGTGGGACCTCTCAATTGTGGGACCTCTCAATTGAAAACCACCAGTGAGTTCGCACAAGAGGTTTCCACTGGATCCATAACTTTCTGAGAGCATTTTATTAATCAATAAATGCACCCCAGTTTTAAAAGTGTGTTTATATATCTGTGCTGCAAAACAAGATTCCATGACTGCGAAAATTGCATCTCTTCTCATAGCACTTCATTCCCAGCAAATTAAACGTGGCACTACCGATAACCCCCATAACGAGGCAACTTGATGTGAAATAATTCCAGGTTTTCACAGCCTTCAGGAACAATTATGTTAAATGCACGGTGATTTAAGTGACTGAGTTTGTTCGAGCATATCTGCAGAGCCTTTTCCCCACCTTCCAGGCCTCGAAGGCTCCTGCAAGTGATCTTGGTCACACAGGAAAGCTGGCTTGTGGTTGTGGTGAAAGCCTCAGCACGTGGCCTGCAGAGACTGCTGACTGCAGGGAGCCTTTATGGATTCTCTTTTGAGGAACTCTGGAGGAAAACCCCACAAGGAGCAGATGGGAGGGGGACTGCAAGTCAAGGCAATGCTGTCACATGATTTTTTTGTGTTTCTGGCTGTAAGAAAGAGCCACTGGACCCCAGTGTTATATCCTAAGCGCTTCCTCTGCCATCTCTTGCCCTGCAGCAGCACATGCATTTACCTTAGGATTGGGAAAAGGAGAGTAGAAATTTCGTTCCTGTCCTTGCTGCGGCATTGTACCTTCTTTTGTGACCTCAGCAGAAGACTGAAGGAAGTTCTGCCCTGAAGAGATTGTCCAGAGAGGCTGTGGGGTCTCCTCCCTGGGGCTGTTCCAGAGCTGTGTGCACACAGTGCTGTGCCCTGGGCTCTGGGATGGCCCTGCTGGAGCACGGAGGTGCCACCAGGTGCCCGCTGTGCTCCCTTCAGCCTGAGCCATCCCAGGATTCTGACCATGGAGGACATACCACCTATGTAAATAGATCAGTGAATACTCTGGAAGTAGGATTATTTCTACAAACTATCCATCTTTAATGACAGAACTTACTTTTCACTAAGTAATTCTCACCAAGTTATTATATTCTCTCCAAAATGAAGCCATATTTCAAGATTTTATTATTGCAACGTACAAAACTGGGGGTTGAGACATGGGTGAATACCAATGATCTGGTGAGAGACAAGTCACAGCCAACACAGAATCTTTCAAGCCCTCACATTTCATTTTACTGCCATTATATGGCATAGAACTTTTTATGGAAGAGTCTAACAAAGGTGATACAACACTGTGTGAAAGCATTTAAATAAAAGGACTACTGGATTCTGTCTTTTAAGGTCTGCTTAGCTGGGAATTGTTCTCTGACGTGCCTGCTGGAGACCCTGCAGTCACTGAGCCTCATCAGTTTTCCTCTGTTCTGTGGAAAACCCTCAAGGTCTCTTCCACTCTCTGTTGGTTGCTCCTTGTTTAATAATCACTAAAGAACTGAGATTTGATGAGACCTGGAGCTCATCCTCACCTCTGAGACAGTAGGAAAACACCAGAAGACAATGTTGCACGCTTTGCCCATCTGGTTTTGCTCCAGATGTGCACAGACATCACTTTACCAGCACAGAAGGTACAAAGAGTGGCCCTTCTGTATTTTTGAGGGTATTTCAACACCAGTGCCTGCAAAGTGAGGCAGAGTCTTTAAGCGGAACATTTCAGGTGATGATCTCCCTCCTGCATGATCAGAATTTAGTGGTGCCAAAAGGCTTTGGGAATTTGACTATTTGACTGCTGAATTCTGACATTTCCCATGTAGCCATTAGATTTCAACTATCCTGACAGCTATAAAATGTGCCTAAAATTATACTCTTCAGCAAAACTCACGGCAAACAGTCTCATCCTGTGTGATTACCATGGTCAGTGTGTCATTCCTAGCTGGGTATGTGCTCACTGTGAGACCAAAAGCAAAATCTGCCCTTCCCTTCAGGGGATAATTCCTGGATAGCTGGAATAAGGTCCAATAAACCGTATTTAACTTTTTTATAGCACACAGCAACCTCCACGGAGCACAGAGAGACTGATCCTCTACCACTGCTGAGTCCTTACCTGCAGCAGTTTTGTTTGGCAGTCTCAGATTTCAAGATTTTCCACACGTGAAACACAAGCTTTGTTTCAGTTCCAGAGGCTCCTGTCTTTCCAAAATATTCCTTTTACCAAGAACTAAACCTGGGAGGAGGAAGAGGCAAAGGAACTCCTGCACATGGCTGCACTCAACACTCTTCCCAATCTAATTCACTCTGGAACTCCAGAGCACCAAGGAGAGCCTCATTACTGATTAATTACAGAATCCCGGGATCCCTGAGGCTGGAAAAGCCCTCCCAGCCCGTGGAGCCCACCCTGTGCCCGATGCCCACCTTGTCCCCAGCCCAGAGCACTGAGTGCCACCTCCAGCCCTTCCTTGGACACCTCCAGGCATGGGGACTCCAAACCTCCCTGGGCAGCCCCTGCCAAGGCCTGAGCACCCTTTCCATGGAGAAAGAGGGATATTCCCATGCCCTGACCTGCACTGCTCCTTGTGCTGCCAGCCCTGGCCCATGCAGTGCCTGGAACCCACAACAGCTGGAAACCACAGCAGGTACACAAACCTGGAGCTGAAAAGAGAAGGCAGTGCCTCCATAACTCTCAGGTTTAGTGACGAAAGCCAAAAGCCACCTGGATTTTAAGGCTTAGCCCAGAGCACACCCGAGTGCTCCAGCACTGAGGAACAGCTTCCTGATGTCCCAGCTGAGAAGAGCAGGAAGGGAAAGAGCAGGGACACACTGAGCTTCTCTTGCAGCAACAGTGGTTCCTGCCACCACCATCCATCTTCCCCTTGTGTCAGCCAAGCACTTGGAGAAGTGTTCCCATGCTCCATTAAGCCGGCTGGAATCGGCCTGGAATTGACCTGCGAATGCAAAGGAATCATATGACTCTAAAAGGGACAATTTGTTGCAAGGCTGGAAAACCATCGGTGTGAGAAGAATGATCCCTCAGCCAATCAGCTATGGCCACCTGCGGAATGGGCTCCATCAGGAGGGAGCACAGGATAAAAAGCAGTGCCATGAGATCCCTGCAGCTGTCAGGACATTTGGAGATGCAGCAGCCTGAGGTCCTTATGATGGTTAAACAGTGCATGGTGACAGCCAGCACGGAATTGTGCAGGAAGGTGTGAAAGTGAACTCTTGAACTCTCCACAGAACCCTTCGACTCATTATCACTAAATTTTCATAATGCTGGATTTAAACAAAATCACCACGTCCTGAATCCTCCTGTTAATAGAGAGAGGTGAGGTGGAAACACAAATCAGGGAGCTGATCCTGTGTGCTCTGTCTGGTCAGGCTGGGCAGCCCAGGGTTTGGGGCCTACAAAGAGGGGGAGGAATCATCCTGGCTGGAGGAAAGCTGCTGGCAATGCAGGGAGAGCCTGGGAACGGGAGCAATCCGTGCAGACAAATGTCACGGGGTGCCCGGGGACCTTGGCTGGTGGTGCTCAAGCCTGGGAACGGAGAGACTGCATGAACAAGCAGGATTTCATGTGCAGCCAGCAGGGATCTGCCCTGAGGGCAGGAAAGGTGGGAGATAATCAAGATGCTGGGCTGAGGGTGGCTCACAGAGGCAAGTGTGTGAGGGAATCCAGTCAGGTAGAAGTTCTGACCTCGTTAGGTTCCTAAATAAGCCCCAGGACCCAGATACCTTACAGGCTGCCCAAATCCAGACCCCCCTTCCCAATGTGCACCTGACACAGCACCACAAGCCTGACCACTCTCCCAGCTGCTGGAGAAGGGAAAAGCCACCATGAGAGAGTGAAGAGGAGCCCCAGGCTCAGGCTGCCCCCTGCTCCAGGAGTGGCTGCAGCAGCACAGCTCCCAGGGACACACAAAGGAGAAGGCACCAGCTCGGAATCCCCAAATCCCAGACTGGTTCAGGTTGGAAGGGACCTCAAAGCCCATCCAGTGCCACCCCTGCCATGGCAGGGACACCTCCCACTGTCCCAGGCTGCTCCAAGCCCCAGTGTCCAGCCCGGCCTTGGGCACTGCCAGCGATCCAGGGGCAGCCACAGCTTCGCTGAAGTTTTCACAGATACATTCACACGTTTTTGTTCAAGTCACTAAAAAAGAGGGCATTTTTTGGGAAACGGATCAAAAATGGAAGTCACAGCTGTATTCAGTTTCATATAAAGCTTTAAAACTAATTATTAGTATCTGGAGAAGGAGACAAATTGGGATAAACTTCATAAGAAAACGGAAGGCATGAAAAATACTTTTGCACACAAAAGACCAATTATGATTTGTCATCGGTTCAGCACTGCAGAAACCCAAACGTAATTCTTTATAAACAAATATTTTGCTTAGCAAACTTCTAGATGATGCAGTAAAGTATAATAACCTCCCTTAAACTGTAATTTCAACCCTTGCCTTGGAATACATTGTAATAAGAAATAACTGCCCTGTCAGGATAATGCTCATGCAGCTTCTAAAGGACCAATCAAAAAACCCAAACCCCACAATTAACCCCCACCTCCCCCCACCAGAAACAAAGATCAAAGAAATAAAAACCAATGGCAATGCCCATTTCAACTTGATGGCAGCAAAATCTGAGTTCACGTGGCAGAAAGTATCAATAAACAAACTCCTCAGAGCGAGTTACAGCCACTTCAGCTTTATTACTTATTTAGAGACTATTCATCTTCAGCAGCCACTAGACCGACACTATATCCCATTCCACTCCAGAATAATTCTCACATCTGATCTGCTGGATGTGGTAGGATAAAAAAAAAGGTAAATGTAGAAGAGGCTGATTTATAGAAAACTGAGTGTTTTTAAAATCTCCTAAGCTCAGTACTTGCTGTTAGTTTCAAAAATAGCATCTCCGGATGAAAGTTCCAGCCACAGGAAAGATAAAACATTTGGGGACATGATTCATTTGTGTTCCCTGTCCAGAAATTTATTCAAACTTTGATCAAAATCGACCCTTTTTGTATTTCTACATGAAATGAAGGCACGATATGAGCCTGAGGTGATGTCATAGAGTCACTGAACCACAGAATGGTTTGGGTTGGAAGGAACCTTAAATATAATGTAGTCCCACCCCCTGCCATGGGCAGGGACACCTCCCCCTGTCCCAGGCTGCTCCAAGCCCCAGTGTCCAGCCTGGCCTCGGACACTGCCAGGGATCCAGGGGCAGCCACAGCTGCTCTGGGCACCCTGTGCCAGGGCCTGCCCACCCTCCCAGGGAACAATTCCTTCCCAATATCCCATCCATCCCTGCCCTCTGACAGTGGGAAGCCATTCCCTGTGTCCTGGCCCTCCAGCCCTTGTAAAGAGTCTCTCTCCATGTTTCCTGTAGCTCCTTCAGGCCACACTGAGGTCACCCCAGAGCTTCTCCTCTCCAGGCTGAGTATCCCCAGCTCTCCCAGCCTTTCCTCCCAGCCAAGCTGCTCCATCCCTCTGCTCATCCTGGTGCCTCCTCTGGCCTCTCTCCAGCAGCTCCAGGCCCTCCTGGTGCTGGGCCCCAGGGCTGGGGCAGCTCTGCAGGCGGGGTCTCACCTGAGCACAGGGGCACAGGGGCAGAATCCCCCCCTCCCCTGCTGCCCACACTGGGGGCTCAGCCCAGGGCACGGGGGGGTTCTGGGTCCCAGATCTCACCCACAGCACCCCCAGGTCCTTCTCCCAGGGCTGCTCCAGCTGCTCATCCCTAGCCTGGATTCCAGTGGGTTCCCAGCTCTGCCAGTTCCCCGAGTCCAATGGGAAGGCCCAAGGACAGGAATTCTCCAAGGTGAAAGGTGCTTTATGAGCATTTTTGGTGTCACTGCGACTACAGATCACTAATTCCACACATGAAAATAATTCCCTGTGTCAGGGAGGAGCTGTGCCTGTCTTTGGCACCTCTGCTGCTGCAGTGAGACAAAGATTAGATGAGGCACGGTCTGAGCATGCCTTTTTTTCACAACATAAAGAACACATGTCAAATTCCCATCCACCAAGTATAAATACAGCTTTAACTTCACTGCCTGAAATGTGTCACGGGTTGGAACAAGACCCTCAACATAAATTTAGTTATGTTAAAGAAAACCCCTTAGAGGACTGATAGAAAAGGAAGGGATGGGCAGGAAAATATCCACATCTCTGAGTTCTGGATTTCTGGCCGAGTTTGAAGCATTCAGCTGGATGAAAGGAAGTTTCTAAAGCTCCAGGAACTTTCCAGAAGCAGCCTCACACACTTCCATTCCATGCAGGAATATGCCATGCCTACTAAATACCACACCTGCACACATTGCAAGTATGTCAATTATTTGATTCCTTCAGGGAGACAAACATTTCTCATTTCTATGAAAAAGCCCCATATAAACTCATGGCACAAGGTTATTTTCAATAATAATAATAACAAAGTAATATGGGGCAATATTGCCAGCATTGCACCACCACCTCATTCTTAAATGTGGGAAGAGGTGAGATGAAAAACAAGGAAAAATAAACAACCTAAAGCAATCCAAGTGGGACTCAGTGCTAAATCTGGGTGTTCATTTCAGCTGAGGAAAACAGATTGAATCCAATGCTGTCACAGCCTTAAAATACCCACACCAGAATGCACCAAATTCCTCAAATATTTTCAGATCCATAACTTTTATGCAGCCTTTTCAGAGCTTCCTTATAAATTTCTCCCCAAACACATCAAATACATTAGCTGCAGATAAAACCTGCTCCTCAAATAACTTCTGCTATAAGGAAGGAACAAAGGTCAATCACAACTAAATTGGATTCTTCTAACAAAAATGAGAAAAACTCTCAGCCATGTAATGTGGAATTCAGGGATGGGTTGGTTTCAGAATTAATTACGACTGCCAAGTCCTCCTCAAAGAAAGCAGAGCATAGCAAATGACACCAATATATAGATATTTATTAGGTGCAGCCTAGACAGGGACTATTCCTGCTCTCTGCTGTAACCATTCAACAAATCTGCTATGAAAATCCCTGAAAATCCAGTGCTGGGTTTTGCTACTTCCATAAAAGTCGATGTATTAAAAGGTTGTGTCTGCAACACCCCTCGGGCACTGATCTCTGCCCTCTGTGACAGGGACAGGACCCAGGCAGTGGCTGGAGCTGGGCCAGGGGAGGTTTAGGGTGGGTATCAGGGAAAGGTTCTTCCCCCAGAGGGTGCTGGGCACTGCCCAGGCTCCCCAGGGAATGGGCACGGCCCCGAGGCTGCCAGAGCTCCCGGAGCGTTTGGGCAGCGCTGCCAGGGATGCCCAGGGTGGGGGTGTTGGGGTGTCTGGGCAGGGCCAGGAGCTGGACTGGATGATCCCTGTGGATCCCTCCCATGATTCTATGAAACTATAAGTCTTCAGCATAAAGCAGGGAAAAGTTATTATTTCAAGAATCTGTGAAAAGGAATAAGAGGCTTAATAAACATCCAGCGTGGCCCAAAGGAACGCAACTGAGTAATAACTGTTCTTGTACAGAAAATACCTTCTGAGAAAAAGCCTGGCTTACCCTTCCCCAGGAGTTCACAGTGTTATTTATGCATGTTATGAGTTTGGAAAAATGCTCCCTTTATCAAAGTGCACTCTGATTTACAGACAACTCCCTCTGCTTGTCCGGGATAGGGGAAAGCCAGGAATTGTACAGCCGGGACACCCATCCATCCAACACTCCCATGATCTTGAACTCAATCTCAGTTTAGATAAAACTTTCTATTCCGCGGTGTGACAGCTCACAGCAGATTAATTTCTCACAGGGAAGGCAGCAAGTGGGACAGTCCCTCAGATTGGCAGGGTCTGTCGCTTGTGCCAGCATTCCCTGGAACTGCCCATTATGGACAAGGATTTTGTTTACAGGGTTCGACTTTCCTGCTAGAGGAAAGCTTTCCTTTTTAAACACTATAAAGCAGCACTTCTCTCCCGTGCTACTACAACAGCAGGAATTTTAAACAGGCCCAATGGGGATTTTAGGTCTTAAAATCCTCCTTTACACTCCTTGCCACAAAACAAAACACAATTCCCATTTATTTGACATCAAATATGTAATTATCCATCAAATGAGACACAGAGTTTCCAGACAGCACACAGCAGGAGAATGCTTTGGGAAAAGATGTTGTTTTAGCTTGCATAAAGCAGCCCACGCCATCAACTTGGGACAAGTGTCCGAGAAAGACAGAAGAGAAGACAAGAAAACTAAGGAGAGAAAATAGGATTGCCTTTTCTTCCTTCTACAAATTTCTCCTCCTTTCTGCACAGCAGCTCATTGAAACTAAGGCAGTGTCACAGAATTATAGAACAGCCTGGGCTGGGAGGGACCTTAAAGCTCCCCCAGTTCCCCCCCCTGCCATGGGCAGGGACACCTTCCACTGTCCCAGGCTGCTCCAAGCCCCAGTGTCCAGCCTGGCCTTGGGCACTGCCAGGGATCCAGGGGCAGCCACAGCTGCTCTGGGCACCCTGTGCCAGGGTCTGCCCACCCTCCCAGGGAACAATTCCTTCCCAATATCCCATCCATCCCTGTCCTCTGGCACTGGGAAGCCGTTCCCCTGTGTCCTGGCACTCCACCCCTTGTAAAGAATCTCTCTCCATCTTTCTTGTCAGCCCCTTCAGGCACTGGAAGGTCACCATTAGGTCACCCTCATCTCAGTGTCCCCTGCAAACCTGCTGAGGGTACCCTCAGTCCCTTCATCTGTTAATGAAGTTATTAAACACCACTGGTCCCAGTACAGACCGCTGAGGGGCCCCACTGGCCACTGATGTCCATCAGGACTCTGAGCCATTGACCACGACCCTCTGGCTGTGACTGTCCAGCCACTTCCTCATCCATCCAACCTTCCATGCCTCGAATCCAGCTGTCTCCAGGCCAGAGAGAAGGATGTTGTGGGGACCCGTGTCAGAGGCTTTCCAGAATTCCAGATAAATGACATCCACGGCCCTTCCCTTTCCACTGATGGAATCTCTCCACCAGAGAAGGCCACGGGGTCGGTCAGGAGGATTTTCCCTTGGTGAGGCCGTGCTGGCTGTCCCAAATCACCTCCTTGTGCTCTGGGAGCCTCAGCGGAGCTTCCAGGAGGGGCTGCCCCAGGATCTTCCCAGCACAGAGGGGAGGCTGACAGGACAGTGGGTCCCAGGCTCCTCCTTTCCACCCTTTCTAGAGACGGGGACAATATTTCCTGTTAGAAAATTATGTCTAATAAAGACAAGAAGCAAGGTTCAAACAGGAACTCTGTGACCTTCCTTGGGGGAGCAGTGACACCTCCTTAGCTGGACGGGTCTGGTTCCCAGCGCACAACAGCAGCTTTAGACAGCACATCTCTCTTTTCCAGCAGAAACATCCTGTGGGATCCACTCTGGTTGTCCCTCAGATTTCTCCAGGAGACAGAGCTGCACAGCTACCAGGCAGAAGAGACCAAACCAAGGACAGGAAATAACCTGGCCCTGGGTTCTCAAAATATTCCTCTATTTTTTCAGATATATCACACACAAATCATGTCAGGAGAACTTCACCTCCAGGTCAGTGAGCAGCCTTTTGTGGATACAGGGATCCACAGACTCCACATCAGCCTGGAAATCCTGGGATCAGATTATCCTTTCATTCTCATTGATATCAGAGTCTATTACAGGCTTGAAGTCTTGTGACCTGGGTGCTATCCTCGTTTCTTACCAACCTTTTACATTCCAGAGGATGTAAGCCTCTGCCCTTCCCAGGATTCCCTGCACAGTGTTCAGTTCAGCAGTGCAGGCAGGAGATTTTAAGAAATAAAAACCAGAATCTGCTAGCCAGGGGAAAATGGGCAACCACCCCAAGAAGCCTTGAATTTTATCCCAGTTTTGATAAGAGTCATTAAATGAAGCTGTGAAAATGGAATTCGTGAGCCTCCAAGGTCTGGACTCTCAGGAAAGGCAAGAGGATTTCTGCTTGGGGCTGACAGATCTTCCAAGAACCAGCCACAGCTCGTGCCCTACTACACAGCTCATGTCTGTATTTCTCACTTCTCCTACCAGGAAAACAGCCAAGAAAGCCATTAGGCAAAATAACCCCCTGATCCACCAGTGCATCACTAACACTCCAAAACAGCTGAGTGAGAACAGGAATTATGGCAAAGGCTTGAACACTCCGAGAGGGAGACACAGAAAACTCTGTGGGTGGATTTAGAACTTTGAATTCCTCTCCCAAGGGAAGAAGGATGCAGCCAGAAAACATCAGGGGAAAACCAGAAACAACATTAGGGCCTCTATTCCAAGTTTTTCTTTGAAATAACAAATAGTTTTTGTATTTTCAGCTTCCACCAGAGAGAGGAAAAATGAAATGACTCTTCAAAGCAAGGGCTGCTGCCAGACACTGGCCAATCCAGCATTCCAGGAATTTAAAAGCCCTGAGCCTAACTAATTGCAAGAGCCAGCCTTGAGCTGGTAGAAACAAGAAGAGTGTGTTCACATCTGCAGCTGGAGAGAGAATCCTGAAGAATGTACCCATATTTATAGCAGAGCTTTAATCCTCACCTAAAACCAAACTAAACAGCAGTAAGAAGTGTGCACAGAGGGATGGAGGCACAGATACAGCAACATCCCCCACGAGAAATGGAACATCCTGGGAAGAAAAACAGTGGCATTATGGAAGTCTGACACACCTTCCCCAGCCAGGTGATGGACGTCATTGCTCTGGGAATGACAGAGGAATATCCAGCTTCAGCTGGGCTAAGTCACAGAGAAATTCAACTGAGCAATTCCTCTAATTCCTTCAGCTCTTGTGTGTCAGCGGCTGCCCCGGGAGGTGGTGGATTCCCCCATCCCTGGAGACGTCCAAGGAATGAGGCACTCCTTGCTGTGTTCCCTGCTTTCTCCAGACAAAACCAAGGTTCTTCGAAAGAGAAAAGCTGCCCTTGGAAGTAGCATTGGGGTGTTTATGCTCTCTCCTTTAACAGGAACATGCATTACAGATAAAAATGAATGCCAGTGCCTATAATATTTTATTTTTTTTCACACAGCCCTGCCATAAAGCTCAGAATGCAGAGAGAAACCCAGAGCAGGCCTGATTAATTATACATACTAAATTAATTATACATACTGAATCATTTTACTACAGAAGAATAAAAATGTATCCGTGTTCTAATTGCAATGTTAAAACACTTACACCAAGCTAACCACTACATAACTGTGAAACCAGGACAACAGCATTTACTTCTGGCAAATTCTCCAACATACCTAATGAGGTGAGAACTTAACACAGTTAAATTCCTCATATTTTAGCAAAGTCTCTTACCTCAGCATATCCCCATTCAGAAACTGTTGAATTTGGAATTTGCTGAAATTAACCCCAAATTTATGAGCACTTAGCAAGGCCTCTGGCTACCTGCACTCACCAGGAGGGAAAGGTAAAACAAGTTTCACCTCATTAGGAGGGAGAAAATGCTTCCAACTTCATTTCATGATGAGCAAAATAAACTTCTCCCCTTAAAAACCAGCATGGGCAACACTCATTTGGAAGTGTGGAGGATGTATCAAGGGGAGTAAATGATGTGTAGAAAAGGCTGCTTTGTCTCTGACCTTCTGTAATTCCAGTCCTGCTTTTAATTTCTTACCCGAGTTTCGCACTTGAAGACTTGATTCCTTGAGCGCTGCAAATTTAAATTGTAATTCCCTAACTCAGAAGTTTGTTGGTTTTTTTCCCTGTACTTCACGTAATTGAAAAGACTGGGATTCCAATCACAGCACGCAAAAAGTCCCAAGTACCCCTTTTGAGATGAACCAGATTTTACAACAGAGGGAAACTCCACCCCAGGAATCCCAGAGATTCAATGTCCAACAGAGCAAGAGGAATTTCCAGTCCAAAGCCCTACAATAAAAATATGTTGGACAACCCAGTAAAACACAGCCCTCCATCTAAATCAGCCTGCCCCTCTGCTTTTTGGCCAGTGACACCTTGATGTCAGCCAGACTCCCACTGGGAAAAGCTCTGAAGGATCTCATTGCCATTGGGAAAAGCCTGGGGGGCTCAAGCCCTGATGGGAACCACAGGGAAAGTCAGTGATGTGCTTGGACACCTCATGCAGAGCAAGTCCCACAGTTTGCCAACTAAGAGGGAAAGATTTACTCAGCATAAACCTCTCCAGTCCCTAAAAATGATGATGCCCTGTTCAAGTATGAAGTGATTTTATAAGTGCTCTTTAATTAATTACACCTTTTTAAGGCTTTACCGTGTTTCTAAACCTTCATGGTTCGTGTTTGCAAGGCTTTTATCTGTTTCGAAAGACCAGAATTTCATTTTTGTAGACCTTTAAAAGTGCTGTATGTTATTTCTTGTGTAATTGTAGTGTTTCAGCACAGCTTTGAAAGGCTGTTAACAAGAATGAAGACAATTTTTAATTTTAGTGCATGTCAGAGGAGAAGAAAAGGCAGTGTGCTAGAGCAACTCTGTGAAAACAGGGAGACAACTTATTGATAGTGGGTCTATTAATTTGTAAAAAAATATTTAAATAAAACAGAGAATTCTGAGGTTGCTTGAATTAATTTTCACTGCTGGGAAACTTAATCTTGACTGGACTAACAAGTCTGGATAGGAGGCTTCAGTCTTTGCTTGGGGAACAGCAGACAACCATCACAGCCCCCACTCTGCACTACCGAAAAAGGGGCGAGTTGGAAGGAAAACATGGAATCCCATCATGGAATCCCAGAATGGTTTGGGATGGAAGAAGTTTTATCAGGTGATGGTCCTGCCCTGGGCTCACCCCAAGCCCTGCAGCTCCAGGCTGGGGCAGAGGGGCTGGAAAGGGCCCGTCGGGAAAGGCCCTGGGGGTGGATGGGAGCCCAGGGGTGCCCGGGGGGCACGAGGCCAATGGCCCCTGGGCTGTGCCAGCCATGGGGTGGCCACAGGCCCAGGGCAGGGCCCGGCCCCTGGGCTGGCCCTGCTGAGGGACCTCGAGGGCTGTGTCCAGCTCTGGGCCCTCCCGGCCAGAGAGCCCTGGAGGGGCTGGAGCGTGTCCAGGGCAGGGAACGGGGCTGGGAAGGGGCTGGAGCCCCAGGAGCGGCTGAGGGAGCTGGGAAAGGGGCTCAGCCTGGAGAAAAGGAGGCTCAGGGGGGCCCTTGTGGCTCTGCACAACTCCCTGACAGGAGGGGGCAGCCGGGGGGGTCGGGCTCTGCTCCCAGGGAACAGGGACAGGAGGAGGGGAAACGGCCTCAGGCTGGGCCAGGGGAGGCTCAGGTTGGACAGCAGCAGGAATTTCTGCATGGAAAGGGTGCTCAGGCCTTGGCAGGGGCTGCCCAGGGAGGTCTGGAGTCCCCATCCCTGGAAGTGTTCAAAAAATACATGGATATGGCACTCGAGGACATGGTTTGGTGGAGAACATGGTGGTGGTGCTGGCTGATGGCTGGACTTGGTGACCTTGCTCTTTTTCAGCCGTAATGATCCTGTGATCCTGCCAGGGGCCAGGCCCGAGCACCGCAGCAGTCCCTTGTCACGGACAGCCCAGCAGCACGCTAAGGTCCTCCCACATGGACAGGATCCCAGCCTGCTCGAGATCCAGAAGAGCTGGGATCCCTCTGACTGCCCTGAAAGCCACGGCGCAGGGAGGTGTTGGGAACAGGTTTGAATGTGCTGCTGGTGACCCCCAGGCAGATACAGCTGCACCTGCAGTCAGAGCTGCACCTGCAGCCTCCTGCCCGAGCCCCCTGCAGCTGCAGGTTGGTCTGGGAGCAGAGCAAACCTTGGCCTGTGCAAGCTCTGGTCCCGTATCCTGCAGGGCTGAGGGTGCGATCCAGATCAGAAGCCATTCCTGAAGATGATAGCGTTGTAAATCCAGTTTAATAAACCTGACACGTGGGAACTGTGTGGGATCACACAGAGAACTTCTTGCTGTTCTTTCAAACAGGGGGATTTTCCCAGGGCAACAAGGGACAAGAGCCTTTAGATTTCAATCATCCACTTTTGTATTTACTAGACCAGCTCCAGCTAATCCTGGATACAAGTCTGACGCTCCCAAACAAAACACTGCTGTCTCTGCTGGAATGCTCACTGGGTGAAACAAAATACCCTCCGTCGGAATAGGAGCCTCCAAGGAAATCATGGAAGGCAAGAAAATTCCCAAGGACTTGACTGAGACTACCAAATCTGCAGGGCAACATTTACATGTCACAAACCCACTGCATCTCAGGGCTGGGTTCTGCCCAAATCTGGGTAGTTCTGCCCAAATCTGGGTAGTTCTGCCCAAACCTGGGCAGTTCTGCTGCTGCCCCCCCCACTCCAGGTCCTCGTGGAGGACGCATTTGTTTGGCTGCTACTCTTGGCAAGACTGACTCCACTCTGAGGTTCTGCTGAACAAAGCTCTGATTTATTTCTGCAGAGACATCAATATTGAAAATACCACCTCCTGAAAATTAATAGAGTCTCTAAGAACAGGAAGTTATTCTCCCAGTGCATCTCTGCCATCACTCAAAGCATGGCCTTTATCATGGAGCACATGAAGGATTAACGCTGACTCTGTGGTACCAAATTAGAAACAGCGTCTTGGAAATTAACTCAACTTTCATGAAAGCTTCTGCCAGATCTAAAAGCTGAAGACACTCGAAAGTAAATATATCATGAACAATTTGGCAGTATCAGCTTCTTCACGCTGACATTTAATATTGACTCAGAGATCAAAACCCTCCTAAAAATCTCCATTGTCAGGGAGCCTGCTCCTGTCACAGCAGCAAGGTTCAGCCTGGAATTTCTTGAATTCCCTTCTCATCAGCAGCCTTAGACAGAGTTCTCTCTCTCTGAGAACTCTTTTGAGTTTCTCATCTCTGTATTTGTACACTCCTGACCCCAACCTGTTACTGCCAGTGGAAAATAAACAGCAGAAAACATTGGATAACCTCCATTATTTCATGTCCCAGAAGGCTATCCCTACTCCCTTGAACAGTGAGTTCAAGGCACTCTAGTGAGGAACTGATTATTCTCTACCTTGTCTATTTAAAATCTGCTTTTCCTCCAGAACTTAAGCACTTTAATATAAGGAATTATAAAGGATAGCTAATTAAAATCCTCTGAGGGCCTACTCAGTGATTAAAACCAGCTGAAGGCGTAGCTGCTCCTTTTCAGACTCAGAGCACTTTTAAATCAGACAGATTTTAAGCAGAGGGATCTGCATTTTCCCCTTCACAGAACATAAAGGGGGCTTACAAAAAGGCTGGAGAGGGACTTTTCTCGAGGGAATGTAGTGACAGCACAAGGGGCACTGGCTTTAAGGGGAAGGAGGGCAGGGCTAGATGGGATATTGAGAAGGAATTGTTCCCTGGGAGGGTGGGCAGGCCCTGGCACAGGGTGCCCAGAGCAGCTGTGGCTGCCCCTGGATCCCTGGCAGTGCCCAAGGCCAGGTTGGACACTGGGGCTTGGAGCAGCCTGGGACAGTGGGAGGTGTCCCTGCCATGGCAGGGGTGGCACTGGATGGGCTTTAAGGTCCCTCCAACCCAAACCACTCTGGGATTCTCAGAATGTACTGCACAGACACACTGAAGATTCCTCTTTTTTTCCCCTGGAGAGATCTCAACGACCTTGTTAACTGCAGGGATTTCTTGGAGAGTTCAACCATCCTCTGCAAAGCATCACTTCCAGTCTAAAGAAACAAATGAGCATCTTAAAATCCTTCTTCCACTGGCAGTTCCAGTCTCTGCAACAACCCACATAAATAGAGCAGCATAAAAATGTCTAAGATGACCAACTGGCAATATTCTTAATTGACTATAATAGCAAAGATTTACAGTTCATTTATCTGCATGTAATTTCAAGTGACTCTTAATATTTTTTACCATTTTTTAAAAGCAGAAAACTGGATGCAAATTGAGTTCATAGATACACCAGGTAATATAGACCTGGCACAATAAAATGGATGAGTTTGAAGAGAATATGGGTTTAGTTCTTAAATTTGTGAAGCGTAACATAATGAATGCATCTCATTTCACTTTTAAAGCAACCTGAACAACACACCATCTTTTTTGCAAGCAATTACTCCCCACCCACTGTGACTGTGAGGACAAGAAGTTTGCAAGGACAAACTCTGTGTGGGTTAGGAAAGGTCCAAGTGTGAAAGAATTACATGGACCAGCTTCATCCTTCAGCCGTTTCACCTCAGCACAGGGAGAACAAAAATCCCATTGGCATTAAAAGCACTGAAGATCAGAGCCTCAGGACACGACAGAAATGTGAGCTACACTTTTAGGATATTTAATTATCATTGCAGGAAAATGAGGTCTTGATTCCACCACTTAATCTTAGATCTCCCGGCCTATACAGAGACAAGGTCACTTGTGAAAATGCTCTTCCAAGAGTCACAATAGATAAGAAAATGTATTTCTGGTCTGGGTTTTTTCGTATTACCATTCAACCCTTTCCCCATGCTCCACGGAAAGATACAGAAGAAATGGCCAAGTATAGCTCTGCACAATCATGTCCTTCTCTTCTCTTTCACCTTCTACATCTCTGTGAAATTAATCTCATGCTAATGGCAAAAGCTGGTTTTTTCTCCCTAACAAACAAAGGAATTGAATGATCTCCGAATCACTGGTGGTTTTCTCCAAGAATACAAATAAATGAAACAACAGCACTCTGGCAACTTTTGAAGAGCATGGCTGGAATTTGAATGATTCAAGCAAATCTGGTAAATCACTGCCAATAATCCATCTTCAAGTACTTTAGGAAACTCAAACGGCCAATTAGCATTTACACCTTTTTTTTTGCAAGCAAACCTCTGTGGTGAAAAATGAGACTTGCCATGATCTGGAACTTAGAAAATAACGAAAAAAAAAGCTAAATTGGGTTATTTGCCCCGAGAGTCAGCCCAGGAACTGGATGTACCTGTTTCCTGAGCTCATCCCCCCGGCGTGGCTGACAGAACCAGGGACTTGTCAGGACTGAAGAGGAGCATCCCACAGCCTCTTCCTGGGAGCCCTTGAACTTTTGGTTGGCTCTCTTTGGTTCTGAGCTTGCTGCTTTGTTAAAGCCAGGGGAAAACAGCAATAGATTGCTTGACTTGATAGGGGACATGATCCTATTTCTCTTCTCTTGTCCCAAAGCCATCTCATGTGCTGTCCCCAGAGTGGAAATTTGCCAGATCCCTCCCTGTGTTTCTCTTTTTTCTCCTACCAGTTGAGGTGTCTGGATCATAAATTGCCTTTTCCTCCCTGCTTCCTACAGGTCTTGACTCACTCAGCCTTGTCTTTTCTGTCTCAGCCTTTGAGAGTTTGGATCAAGCTTTTATACACCAGAACTTCCTCAAAACCATGTGTTAAGGTAGCGGATTTTGGGGTTTTTTCCCTGTTTTATAATCCAACACTGCAATGCATCCATGGGTTGTGCGCACACAGCGGTGCACACTTCCTCTGGGAATTTCCAATTTCTCTGACCCCTGGACAAAGGGACACGTCTGTGCCACTGAATTTTGTGAAAAACATCCTGTTTATACGTGCTTAATTACAAACATTTCTTTTTTAACCAGTCTATTGACAAGATGCGTTGTTGTTTTTACCACGTATTTGCATTCAGACCCCAGCACAATCTATCATTTATGTGGCACATGTATTTGTTACTGATTTGAGATAAATTTTGTAATTAGAGGTTTGGGATAACAGTTCCTGGCTATTCTTGAAAAGTTTCTTTGGGAGAGAACAGCTGTAAATTGCAATTTTGCTATGACAGCTCTGCATGTACAGACCAAATAAAATGACAACAAATGGGAAAGCATCAACTGTGACTCATAAAATGCAATGAGGTATTAAAAATGCAAATATTGGAGCAGTTTATTACTTGACCTGCTAGCAGCAGAATTCAGCACCAGGAGCATCACAATGGTCAAACCTCACGGAAACTTCTCTTAAAATCTAGATTCACATATTTTTTGTAAAGTATATGGAATAAATTAGAGCACAACTGACAGTGAGTCCAGGTTGCATTTCTGCATTTCTAAACCAACTCTTGCCATCTTTTGCTTTTTTTCCTTCTGAAACTTCCCAGCTACTCAGCTAAAACTGTGTTTGGATATGAAAAATCTCTGCTTATGGCATTTCCTCCACCCACGTAAGATCAAAGTTTGGTTCAAGCATTTTTAGTTCCAGCGAGGGCAGGATCTGAACTCATTTTATGCCTGCACACCATCCTGCCTTCCCTAGCTTTTGCCAGATTTTGTCCCTGTTTTGCTCTACCTCCCTAGGATTGATTCATCACTCACTGATTCATTCCAAGGCTCAGGAGGTTCTTTTGAACAGCTCACAGGTTTTTCTCTCCTTTAAAATGAATCTATTTACTGGGGAAGACATAAACGTGTCTTCTACAAGGCCATTTAAAGTCCCAATTTTGGTCACCTTAAGGAACAGGGGAAAAAGGCACTGGTGTGCACAGATCAATTGTTGCATGTGCTCTGTACCCACAGAGGAGTTTGATCTGTTTTCTTTCCTCTTTCAGTGTGAATATAATCTTTGTGCAGGAGAAAAATGGAGAGATTTCCTGGCAAGAGTTCCAAACTGCCCTTTCCTCATCTCTGCTTAATTCAGTTTGTCCTGTCAAACATCCCATCAGGTGAGCAGACTATTAAGCAGGTACCCAGCAGTGCTCAGGGCATGCCCTCCATGCCCTTCTCACTCCACTGAGGAGTTCATTCAGCTTTGCCTTCAGCAGGATCCAAGGCTTGCAGGGAAGGTCACATCTGAACCCTCTGCTGAAATCAATCCCGCTGAACGTGGGGACAGTCCCCATAAAAAACCACCGGAGGAGGTCAAAGCAAGGCACTGCCAAACAACAAACAGAAAATTAAACAGAAACAAGCCCAGCGGAGGGAAAACCCAACCTGAATTGCCTTGTCCTTTAGGATACATTTATTTAATCTGTTTCCATTAGCGGCAGTATCATGGAATCATGGAATTGTTACAGTTGGAAAAGGCCTCCGAGATCACCAAGTGCAGCTGCCAAACAGAACCACCACCCTGTTCACCACACAAACCATGTCCTCAAGTGCCACATCCACCTGCCTTTAAATCCCTTCAGGGATGGGGACTCCACACCTCCCTGGGCAGCCCCTGCCAAGGCCTGAGCACCCTTTCCATGCAGAAATTCCTGCTGCTGTCCAACCTGAGCCTCCCCTGGCCCAGCCTGAGGCCGTTTCCCCTTGTCCTGTCCCTGTTCCCTGGGAGCAGAGCCCAACCCCCCCGGCTGCCCCCTCCTGTCAGGGACTTGTGCAGAGCCACAAGGGCCCCCTGAGCCTCCTTTTCTCCAGGCTGAGCCCCTTTCCCAGCTCCCTCAGCCGCTCCTGGGGCTCCAGCCCCTTCCCAGCCCCGTTCCCTGCCCTGGACACGCTCCAGCCCCTCCAGGGCTCTCTGGCCGGGAGGGCCCAGAGCTGGACACAGCCCTCGAGGTGCCTCAGCAGGGCCAGCCCAGGGGCCGGGCCCTGCCCTGGGCCTGTGGCCACCCCATGGCTGGCACAGCCCAGGGGCCATTGGCCTTGTGCCCCCCGGGCACCCCTGGGCTCGTGTCCAGCCATGTGCACAGGTGGAAGAGCAGTGGGATCTGCTGCCACAAGGCCCTAAGAGCTGCTGCTTCCATGTGCTGCACATTCCCGATGCAGCCCCAGAGGGGAGACAGGGGTTTGACCCGCTGGGCTCTGAGTGCCCAGAGCTGCAGATGAGCTCAACATCCCCGGACACTGCCGTGTAATGCTGGGCACTTCAGTGTGGAGCCAGGCACAGACCAGGGAAGCTTAATCCCTTTGTGAGGAGATTCCCAGCGTCTCACGGACACAGGGTATGGACACCTGGGTACTGCCAGCTCCAAACCCTTATTCCTCACTTTGCCGTTAAAATGCATCCCAAGGAAAAGAGACCTTACTACAACTGCATTTCGTTCATCAACTACTGCAATTAGGCAGCACTCAGCAGACCTCGGGGCATTCCTTTGATGCAGCACTGGTTCTTCTGTAGGAATATTTGATGTACAAACCACGTTTTCCCTGCTAAGTGCTACTTCAGGCAGCACTAAAACAGTTCAACACTGGCTCTCCCTCCAGTGCTCTCACTTATTGTGACTCAGGGTTTATCTCTTTAGCCAGACAGGTCATTAATTTTCCCAGGTGTTTATTATCCACATGAAATGTCCTATTCCACTGGGTATCAAGTGTTTTATATCTGTGGCTTTGCCTGTGTGAAATCAGTGAGATGACCAAAGACCTTGATATTATCCTGACGTTATTACTCAGTATGACATCTCTATGCCTTGGTCCCCCGAGCATAGTAAAAAGTAGTTTTATAGTCAATTTTGTTGCCAAATAAATCAAGCCATAATCCCCTTGCCCCTCCAAAATCCATGATTTTTTTTCCTGAGGTAGTCTAGGCACCAAAAGACATACTATATGACTGCCTACTAAACTCCAGCCTTCCAAAGAAGATGATGAATTGCTGCCGTTTATTAGACAACTCAACTTACTGTAGGTGCCAAATCACATAAAATCTTGAGATCTTGTTCTCAGACTCCAATTTGGGAGAGCATGCTCCTTTCCCAAAGACCCTGCTTTTAATGTTAAAAGCCAAGTATGACAGTTTTATCCATTAACTAATGCCTACATTTTCAGAGGAGGGATGGGTGGCAATATGTCATAGGAAATTGGCAGTAAATCTTTCTCTTTTCCTGGCGTGCTCTGTGAGTTTTTTAGATCCCTGTCCCCTCAGAAGAGCAAGGATAACTGCGCAGCAGTGTATCCTTCAGCTACACAGTATGGATTCCTTTTTATTTTTAATTTTTTCTCCTTTTTAATACATACTCCTAAATGCTTCTTCCCCTGCAGCGGGGTGTCAGTCTCTGAGAGACAGAGCTCTCAGCTACAGCTTAATTTCACGCTCTTCCTTCACATTCCTGGGCCTCACCTTTGTTGGCATCTCACCTTTGTCTCCTCTCAATGGCACCAGTGCCAAGGACAATTATGACTTTCATGCCATCCAGCACATTCCTGTTTTGTTTTCTTCTCCATTTTTTGTTTGCATCTGCTAAAAAACCCCTTTTCAACCCGAGGCTCTGCCTGCGTCCATCTCTTGAGCTTCCTGACAGCTTCACTCCTCAGCAGCTTTACTGTGCATGGTCTTCATCTTTCCTGCCCTGGGGGCTGTGCCAGGGCTGATCTGTCACCTTCTCCCTCTACCCAAGACATGACCCTCACTGATTTCCATGAAAAAAAATCCCTTTTCCTCCTGGATGGCCAGGAAGCAAATAGACTAAAATATGTGCAAAACACATGCTCCTGAGGAAAAGGGCTGATGGGCAAGAGATCAGTAGTGAGTAAGAGGCAAGTAAAACGTAAGTGATAAAAGCAAGCGAAGGTAAATAAAAGGACCAGAAATAAGAAGCAATAGTAAATAAAGAGGGCAAAGGAGGAGGTTTGTGCTGGAAATGCTCTGGTTTGATAGGAACCTGTTTTGAGGGCACAGAAAGTGTTGGACTCTTGGTCACTCCACAGCCCAGGGCAGTGACTTCACTCTCCATGCACTGCTTTGGTGAGACACACACCCAGGAGCCCAGGACACCATGGGAAGCAGCCAAGTGGGCATCCAAAAGAAGACGAGGATTCCAAATGCAACTGGGGATATATGAATGGAACTGGATGGAGAATGCAACATGCAGCTGGGGCTGCAGACAATGCACCCTGCCTCAAGGAATGGGGCTCAACCAAAGGAAGCAGCCAGACTTGGATGGGGTTTTCCCCTCAGCTACAGTCCCATCTCTCCTGGAAATCATCACTGTAACAGCAGTGGCTCAAACCGTCACTGCAGCCCTCAAAGAGCTTTCATATTGCCACGAAAATCCTCTAAAGCACACAACAGTCACTCAGCCGATGCAGGAGCAGCATTGTGCTTGTCCTCAACTGCAACTTCTGGAAATGAGGGAACCAAATGAAAGCAATATGCAAATGGAGCCTTATCTCTGCCCCCACACACCTGCGATGCACACACTCCTCTGCCTTGGTATTATCTAGGAATGTCCTCCAGTGCATCTCTGAGCTGCTGCCACACAATTAAACCCACATCTGTTAAATTTTATCAACTCTTTGTCCTTGATAACATCACCCTTTTAGCACTTTGCTTTTATTTAACCATCTTTGAGCCCACAGACAAATCTATCTGCCACTCCATTCCCATCAGTCGGGAGAAGATCCAGGCCCTGTTTGCCCCGTGAGGAGCTCGGGACAGACTTTTCAGTGGAGACTTTCTCTGGCCTTGCTGTTTGACCACTCTGATGGGAGTCAGGGAGAGCAGCAGCTGTTTTACCCTTCTCTTTGAGCCCTCCACAGCTACAGCTCCACAAGGAAAGCACAGCTAATCCCAGGGTAATTCAACCCAACCAACACAATGAAAACAGCTGGAGGGCCCAGAAATAAAAAGTTCACCCTGTCCAGCCAACAATATGAAAATCACAAATTTAATCTTCCTCTGAGAACTCTGGACAGAGCAGGAACAGGCCTAAATGAAACATGAACAAACATGAACTGTGATAAACTGAGAACCAGAAGACAACTGGACTTGTCCACAAATCTGGTGTTAGTTAATTGACAGATCTGACTTCTCCACATCATCTAAAAACTAACCAGCTCTGAAGACAGAGGAGAAAACACTGAATTTGACTGATTGTTTTTAATGCTTGCATCTTGTAGCAGAGAGATTAAAAGGGATTAAATAATGGGAGAAATTACTAATGTAAAATTATTAATGACAATGATTAATGTCACAGCTACTTAAATGCAGAATAGAACAGACTTCTTCAGAGAATTTGCTTTCTGTGAAGAGCGGCTTTGCGAAACCAATCTAAATATTTTTGTCTCTGATTTGTTACAGAGCTTTGCATGAATACTCCTCATGGGGGTCTTCCAAAAGGATTCTGGAGCTCCTGCACCAACTGCTGTGAAACACAGGCTTTCATGTAGCTGGGCTTTATCCAGATGATTCAGCTCAAATGTCCTTTCTGTGATAAATCTCTTATCACTTGGGCTTCTCTCTTCCATGGCAGTGGATTGTGATACTGAAAACTGCCTGTTCACTCACCTTTTCTTGGAAAATAAAGTATCAAACACATCTCAGCCTCATTTTCTATATTACATGAAAGCACTCACTCTGGAAAAGGCAGAACATCTTTGGCCTTGGCATTTTCCAACAAGGGAACAGCCAGAGAGGGCACATGAAGTGAGCACACGGATGCAGCACAGAGAAACATTTCTATTTAACCAGCTCTAAAATGCCAAGCACATGGCGAAGAGAAAAGTCCTGGGCAAAAGCTAAGCAGCAGCCAAGTTTATTTTCCTTTTGCTGTTTTTCCGGTATATGTATGGCTTTTTAAAAATAACAACCTTTATAAACTTGAGACATATGAAATTAAACACACTGCCTGCAATTCAGCAGCTCAGGCACAACCCACTGCTGGCACTTGTGCTGTCATTAAGCAACAAAATTCAGTCACACCAAACCTCTTCTCTTTACTAACCTTGATAGCTGTTATTATCCAACTAAAACCAGCGTGCCCAGGGGAGGCAGCTCATTTGTCTACCCTGCAAATCCAGCTCCCAGCTGCCTGTTCAGGATTTAATTGCAGACAACCAACAAGAAGGAGACAAGGTAACTCCCATGGCTGACAGAAACAAGCTGAGGAGGTTTTTATAGCTGCTGCCTTCCAGTGGCAGTCCCGCCCCCAAAAGTGTGTGATTAACGGAGACACGAGCATGGGAGAGGAGGATGCACAGGGAGTGGGGTAATCAGATCTCTGGCATCAGTGAAAGACTTGCCACATATGAAGGACATGGATCTGCTGGATGCTCTGAGGGCTGGAGCCCCTCTCCTCTGGAGCCAGGCTGGGCGAGCTGGGGGGGCTCACCTGGAGAGGAGAAGGCTCCAGGGAGAGCTCAGAGCCCCTTCCAGGGCCTAAAGGGGCTCCAGGAGAGCTGGAGAGGGACTGGGGACAAGGGCTGGAGGGACAGGACACAGGGAATGGCTTCCCACTGCCAGAGGGCAGGGATGGATGGGATCTTGGGAAGGAATTGTTCCCTGGGAGGGTGGGCAGGCCCTGGCACAGGGTGCCCAGAGCAGCTGGGGCTGCCCCTGGATCCCTGGCAGTGCCCAAGGCCAGGCTGGACACTGGGGCTTGGAGCAGCCTGGGACAGTGGGAGGTGTTCCCGCTCAGTTCTGGGAGTCAGATTTCACAGCCTTTTAAGGTCCCTTTCAACCCAAACCATTCCACAATTCTTAAACCAGAACTCAAAGAGTTTATTAAGTACTTGGAGCAAGATGCCCTAATCCATTTATTATTATCATTATTAATTTATTTCTTCTATAATGAAGACATAAAAGACAGAATATAACCCAAGCTGAATCTTTTCTGCCTTGAATCCCAGATGTGAGCAAAGGTGAGGATGAGATAATGAGGCAACTTACACATCCCTGCTCCTGTGAGAATCCCCCGAGGAGTCAAAACAAGGGAGTGGGATGGAGGTGACACCAAAGAGCAAAGGAAAGGTACAGCATAGAAACCCAGAGCAATAGGCATGAATGGGAACAACTGTGTGAGGGAAAACTTCCCTTTAAATCCTCTCGGAGCTGTTAGCACATGAAAGACAAGAGAAAATCCTCCAATTTAACTGCAGTTAAATAGGAGAAGCTGGAATAAAATCTCCATTATGACTTCAGTGTCAAGTAGCAAAGATAAATGGAGAGAAAACCGTGCCTTGCTATGGGATCCCTAATTGGAGTCTCTAGTTTTCCCAAATAACTGGCACATTTGACTTCTCCCAGCAGGAGAATATGTGTCAATAACGTAATATTTTAGCCTACTAAACCCTCCAGTGATCAAAAAGAGCATTGCAAAGGCTTTACCAGTGCAGCAAAGGACAAGCACAAGTAGTCGGGGGCTGTAGACTGAGCCATAGAACAAAGGATTAGGAGTTGGCTCCTAGCAGGAAAAATGGGACATCAAGTGGGAATGGTACTGACATGACCCAAATCCTGGAGGAGAAAGGCCACATCCATGGGAATGCCTTCAGCAAAAGCAAAACAAGAGGTCACGTGCTGAGTCCTGAAATGCTCTAACCCACAAGCAATTCCACATTTTCCACTGAAATGGCTACAAAAAGAACCTCAGGAAGAGCAGGAAGCTGTGCCTAGGGAAGGGACAGGAGGCAGCTCCAGGGCCTCTGGGCTGGGGGACAATAAAAGCTGCTCAATCTTCTCTCCCCTGAGCTCTATCTCCCACCTCTGGAGGTGAAGAATGACCTGTGGACAGGGAGAGACACTGGCACAGGGCCCACAGGGAGGGGAAAACCCTAATATTGTTCTTTGATTGCAGCCTAAAAACATGGTTCAGTACGAACATGAAATATTTCCTGTCCTCTGTGGTATTTATAAGGGGAAAAAAGAATCTCCAATTCCTTTTAAAGCTGAATACATATGGATTTCCTGAACTAAGGAGCTGCCTGGAGCTGCTGCTCTTCCCCAGCAGCCCAATCTCAGGTTTATATTTGACTATCACTTGTGCCATCAAGACAGAGATGGATTCAGTGCACTTCATAAAACAAATACAAGTGAAAATGAACACCTTTATCTTTACAGAGATGATCATCTTCTCCCTGCAGGATTATTGAATTGCCCTACTTATCATTCTCACTCTTTTAGGACCTGTCATAACATTCCCAGAAATTTTTCCATTAACTTCCATGGAAATTGAGTTGCCTTCTTGGTTTTGGAGATTCTGTGTTCTCTGACTCAAATTGTTTCTGAAATGAATAAAAGCCTTTTTTGTATACAGGGAAAAGGGTATTCTAGATGTAATCCTCTTTTTACTTTATTTTTTTATTAAATCAAAAGATTTTTCACCTTTTAAACCTACCTTCAGCTCAGCTTAACAAGAGCATCATCTTTGCTCCTACCATGCCTTCGTATTGAATTCATTGCTGCAATATCCAGATCTGATTATCAACAAAGATAAGGGACATTGCCTCCGTTTTTTCCTGCTCTTTTCAGGGGTTTAGTCTGTTAAACCCCTGGACATGATAGAGCATGAAAGACTTCCAAGTGCCTGTAAACAAGAACAGCAAATGCATCATCCCAAAGTGCACAGGCAGGAAATAAAGGATTGGAATGGACCTCTCAGGACTCCCTGTGCTTTCCCTGGCCACCACTCACCAATCACTGCTTAAACACTTCCTCCAAGCTATTTATTAAAGCACAGGAACATTTTCTGTGCCTGTGCTTTCCCCAGTCCCTCCATTAGTTCCAAGTAACCTCTTTCACCTCTGGAAGTTCAGTTCCTGCCTCTGCTCCAGCCACTTTCCTGCTGCTTGAACAATATTTGACTGAATCATTACCTTTTGCAGCTGCCATCCAGTGCCACCCCTGCCATGGCAGGGACACCTTCCACTGTCCCAGGCTGCTCCAAGCCCCAGTGTCCAGCCTGGCCTTGGGCACTGCCAGGGATCCAGGGGCAGCCACAGCTGCTCTGGGCACCTTGTGCCAGGGCCTGCCCACCCTCCCAGGGAACAATTCCTTCCCAATACCTCACCTGAATTTCCCCTTTCAGTTTGTATCCATTCCCCCTTGTCCTGTCACTCCAGTTCCTGAGGAAGAGCCCTCTCCAAGTGGTTTTATCAATAATTCCTCACGTGAGAACATCCTTTCTGAAACATAGCAGATGCACGGATGGACAAAAGTGTCTATGAACTGTGTTGTGTTTGGGACTTTTCCACTCACGTTTCCATCCATCCACTCCTGAATCCTGCACTGCTCCCAATGCTCTCTCTACATGCACAGGGCTGAAATCTCTTTCATTTGCTTTGGAGATCAATATTTCCCAACATCCCAAAAAACCACAGATAAATTTCCTCTTCAGTTCCCTGTAGGCTTTCCTTGCACTGACCCAGCCTTTGGGGTGGCTGTCCTTGCAGATGCCTGGAAACTTCCCTTCTTCTCCTTAGACTGCAAGTTAGAAACAGATTTTCATCTGTGACCTAAAGAAACTCTTGTCCCTTCCACATCCAGCTTGATTTGATCCCTTTGGCACAAATCTGAATTCACTCCTGTCCTTGGCTGCTATGAATGCACAGAAAAGGAAGACACTTCTATTTTTAGATGAAAGCAAAGCAAAACAAAACTAAAAAAGACCCCGGGAGCACTTTGTTCTTGACTTCCCATCTTTCTGTTTGCTTTCTCTGCTCTAACAGAAGCTGAGGAGTTCCAGACATGAGCTACTGGAGGCTGGGATTTGGGAACAGTAGCTTTAGAGAATTCTGTTCAAAAGAATTTGCTCTTTCCAGTGCATCCTTTTAATTCCAGCAAAGTGATTAAGTATCGACACACTGTGTCAAGGAAATTTGCTGCATATAATGCTCTCAATGCAGAAAAATAGGAAAAAGGAAGCAAATTGATATACAGGAAATATAAGGCTTAAGGGCAAATACTTGGTATCAGAAATTTTAGAAACCCCCATGCCCAGCAGAACCAAATTTCTCAGAGAAAATGAGAGAAGAGGGGAGAACTGAACCTGGGTGAAGTTTGCTGACTCAAAAGAAAGGCACCAACTCCCAGCCACCGCACAGAGTGCCCAGAGTTTGACTGTGCTGATTGCAAGGGATGCAAAATCCTGCGAGGAAAGAGACTGGATGAACTCAAATTAGCAGAAGTCTAAAAGAAGTTCCATGAAAAAACAGTACAGGTGATGTAATCCACAGATGTAGCTCAGCAGACACTGGCAAGTACATTCAGTACCTGGGATGTGGAGACTGATGGCTTCACAGAAAGCCACTTGTCACAGACACTCCTCACCCAAAAATCCCTGAGGGCTCAGGGGAGACCTTTTCACTGCCCACACCTCCCTGGAAGGAGCTCATGGCAAGGCGAGGGTTGGGCTCTGCTCCCAGGCAGCCAGGACAAGAGGAAACAGCCCCAAATTCTTCCAAGGGCAGCTCGGGTTGGATATTAGGAAAAATTTCTTCACTGAAAGAGTGGTTAAGGACTGGAAGGGGCTGGTGGAGTCACCATCCCTGGAGATGTTCAGAACCCAAGCAGACATTGCATTCTCTGGCAGGATTTGGCTGAAGGTGGGACTTGATGACCTGGGAGGTCTTTTCCAACCCTAATGATTCCCCGAGGGAGCAAAGAGCAGCGCTGGTTTGGGCATCTCACTATAAAGGGTGGGAAACAGGGAGGAGCCCCATGACAAACAGAATCAAATTTCTCTGAGGAAATGAGAGAAAAGTGGAGAATGAAACCTGGGTAAAGTTTGCTGACCAAAAAGAAAGGCACCAGCTCCCAGCCACAGCCCAGGATGCCCAGGGTTTGAATGTGCTAATTGCAAGGGATGCGAAATCCTACAAGGAAAGGGACTTGCTGAACTCAAATTAGCAGAAATCCAAATGAAATTCTGTGGAAAAATAACACAGGTGACACATGGCACTTAAGCCTTAGGATGAGACACCACAATTCCTATTTTACCGGCCACAATGGTGCCTTGAAGGACCTCCACTACCCTGGGTTACTCAAAAACTCATTCAAACTTTGGCATCTATATTGCATAAAAAGTGAAATGCAAGAGGAGCGTTAATGGACTTTCCCAGTCATTGATGAAATATCAAAAGACAGAAATAAAACTTCTCAGCCAATTCCTGACTGCATCAACACAAAAATTAGTGCTAACCTCAGTCTCCCAAACTTGCCCATCTGAAATGTCAAATCGCAATTTCACCACTCAAAGTAAAACTCAATTACTGCAATTGTTAACCATAAACAAGTGTAACGTGATTAGTTATGTGTGAGATGTTTCCTGATTAGGATCTGTAATAGCAAATCTCCTTCATTAATTTGAAGTCTACTTTTGTTCACTTTTGAAGAGGATCATTCAAAATGTTTTTATCTCCTCTTTATGAGGAAAACAAAAGAAGGAAAGCACACTGTGCCAAACGCATGTTCTCCTTCACTGAAGCTATTTCCTGATAGAAACCTTCTGGAGTTTCTCTCCTTAGTTTCAGGCGTCTAAACTGAAATAAAACACACTTTCAAAACCTAATGACTGTGCTATTGTAACACTCGTTGTCATCCTCCCACTCTACCAACATGTGTGGGAGAAACTTTGAGATACTGAGATTGTTTAACAAGAAAAATTAAGGTTTATGTTCTTCCTCAATTAATGACAGTATTATTTCTCCTCCATCCTAGTTTTCCCACAGTTCCCCTGGCATAATGATGTGTTTAGGATATTCTAGTAAAAAATTTCCTCTGAAATATTTTTCCCCAGGAGCGGCTTTGCAAGCATTTCTGCAAGGCAGACCTGGTATGGGGCTGGCAAGCAGAGGAGGAATGCGGGGTAGCAATCCTACAGCAGAGCTGAAACTGAAAGCATTTAAAAGAAAGTTTTACAATTAAATCTAAAATTATACTACAGCTAAATAATATTTTTACCCATCTCTGCACTGGATTATAGAAGCTACCAGGAGTAATCTAACCCTTCCCTGCTGGGATGACCTCAAGTAGCCAAAGCCTTGGAAGCAGATCCAAGCAACCACCTTTAAAAAGAATCCAGAAATTATCTCTTCTTTCTCCCACTAGGGTGAACAAGATCTTTTTACCTCCTGTGGCTTTTCCTTCTATACGATTTTTCTTTCTTAAATCCTCATCTTTTCCCCCGAGTAGTTCAAACCTGGTGTGGGCAGAGCCCTCTCAGGGGCTGGCAGTGCCCAGGGGTGCAAAGACCTCACTGAAAGGAGCAAAACCCCAAAAGGTTTTGCCGGTTGTGCTTCCCAAGGCTTGGAGTCTAATTTCTGTAGTCTCGAGATCTACAGGTCTCACCAGGATCCTAAAATCAGTCCCACAAAAGGGTGCTCTAAACCTGGCTGTTCCATGAAGAATTTCGGAATTGTTTCTGACGGTTTCCGTGGAAAACTCATTGGATTCTCTAATTAGTGCTCTGCTCCTTGGGTCGTGCTTGTCTGAAAAACCAGTTACCTGCTCCCAGAGCATCCTGGCTTTGGATTCAGTGCTCTTGGTCCTCACTGAGAGCTCTGCAAACAATAGCAATGATCAGGTGCTGAAAAGGCGTTCCCTGTTAAGCTGTTTGAGGCATCTGGAACAACAGCTGCCTCTCCACCTTTGCACAGCAGTTTGCAATTGGAGATTCCACTTATTTACCACTTTTTGCAGCATGCCAGCTTGTTCATGGAATTCTAATCACTTCCAACATGACTCCAATTGCCTTTTATCATGCTAAACCCTGCCTTATTTCCTCCACACCACGCACTTGCTGTGGATCTTTCTCCTTGCGTGGAACAAAGCCCCAGTTGTGTGTCACACCTCCAAACGCCCACTCCAGGGCTTCTCCTCTGGAGTAGCTGTGCCTGCACTCTCCACCTGAATTTTGAGTTGGGATATGATTTAACTCTCGACTGCACAACACACAGAGAGCCTGGATGAGCTGAAACCAAGGCCTGGCTAACTCTGTCCCAAAACAAGGTGTCAGTACCACTGCAGGACTCCTTGCTTTGCTGCTTTTCTCCTCCCACCAAGGCCATCCTTCTTCAAAACTGAGAACAAGACGCGTTCAGCAGGGCTAAAGCTGCCAAAATCTCTCCTCTTTTTCTTTTTGTGACTTGAGCTATTAGTAAAAGAAGATACATAAAGAGGAGGCTGAAGTTAAGGTTGATGACTCGATGAGGAGAAGCAGAGGTGGCATCAGAGACCTCAGTAAAGCTCTGGCTGAGCCACCACCCCATGAGAAATAACCTAACAGAAGGCAAAATCATGAAAAAGTTTTGTTTTCTGCTAGTTTTCTCCTCTTCAAGAATGCAACGTCGATCTAAGTATCACCAGCTTCTTAAAGGACTAAAAGTCATCAGGTGAGAGAAACTCCACACATCTACCTCACCTCCACCCACCCAAGCAGCCACTCCCAGAATTTCCCAGTTACTGAACAAAATGCAGACAGTTCTGTTCTACTCTTGGCAGTGAGGACTGAGGCACCCACCCCTTCTACAGCTTTTAGAGCCTCCAGGAATGACATTTTCTTTGAATGCTACTTAAAAATTACTATTATTTCAAATCTCAATCTTACAAACTCCTACCATAAATTAGAGAGTGTAAAAGCAATGGCTTGTGAAATATTAGCATGAAAGATATATTTTATCAAGAGCTGACTGGTTTGCTGATAAACTGACTCCTGTAACGCAAATAATGGAATCTCCCTGTGGTCTCTCAGCCCTGCTGACAGTGAGAACCCCTTCTGAAGGCAGACAATTAAAATAATCAAATCTTCATTTTACCTAATTTGATTTTGTCAGAGAACCACACAAATGTATGAAAACACCTGGATTTCCCTCATGAGCTGCGTGGATATAATACTACCTTGAGAGCAAGTTGTGACTCAGGAATCTCCTGATTTTTCAAACAAAAGGAAGAAATTCAGTGAATTAAACTTGCTTTAGTAGTAACCAGGGTTTGTAGTCTGGATGTTCTTACGCAGTGGTAATGAAATCATCTCAGGGAGTGAGCAAGTGGCACTGCCTGTGCAGAAAAGCCACGAGGCACCAACATCCAGCAAACTTCCAAGGTCACCAGGGTGAGAATTTTTACTTCAATGTTCCCCAGCTCTAATTTTTAAAATATATTCACAGAATTAATTTTAAGCAATGCCGTCTCAGTAATAGAATGGCCATAAACAAGTTGAGCTGCCTAAGTTGAAATAATAATCACCTAATTCTAAAGCTGCAGTCATTTCTGTTTGGACCGTGGTTGGAATCACACAGATCCTTTTTTTTAACGGTGACTCAGCTTCACCTTCTCAATGTTCCACAATGACCCGCTGCACTTTCAACTGTGAGATGCAGGGAGTGTGCTCTCCATGCCAGCTGCTCATGTGGTCGATGCCGGGATCTGTTGCATCAGCACTGTTTGGCCACTTGACCAGAATAATGTGTTTTTTCAGGCAGGGTCAATTTAACACCTGGTTTCAGCTCTGCTTTCAAATCACCAATATAACGTGGATAGAAAGCTGCCAGTGCACAAAGTCCCACTTGGGCTTGTTTGGGGAAAACATTTTGTGGCTGATTTATCCTTAACAAAAATACAGACATAAACCACTAAAGCAAAGCTTGACTGGCTGTCCATGAATCCAGGGGATTCAGCCCCGTGGCAGCAGTTGGAATGGGATGGGCTTTAAGGTTCCTTCCAACCCAAACCATTCTGGCATTCTGTGGTCACAAATGCACTTCAAGCTGCCTCTCCTGTGTCAGTTCACCTTAAAGAGCTCCAAATGGATGCACCCAGCTGCAGGAACACCAGGCACAAATCAATGCTCAGGAATCCCTGAACAGCCTCTCTCCATTTTGAAGCCAAGCAAATCAAGCCATGCAAATCAGAAGTTGGAATAACGTTGTCAAAGGCTCACCTTGGGGAAATACAGGTGGTGTGCAGCTGGAATGCGGGGTCCTGATGCCATGAGAAAGGTTCAGGCCAGGAAAGGTGTTTTCCTAGAGCAGATTATCAATATGCAACTAAACCCAGCCTTTACCAAAGCTGCTAAAGCCTGACACTAAACCGACCCAAAGAAAAATTGCCTGGAAAGGAACAAATGGTGCAAGCAGCCCTTCTCCTCCTCCATTAGTTTTTCAGGGAAGCCTGCTCAGAGAATGAAGTGCCAGCACTCTCCTGCAGTCACTGCTACACTGAAGGGACCTATTACAGCATCTCCATACCCTGAAAACAGGAGGGATTGCTGTTTCTTCAGAGTCTGTACTCCATGGTTCATTTCATTCTCAACAGAGAGTCCCTAAATTGCACCATTCCTATTTTCAAGGAGATCACTAAATACTCTCAGCACACCTGTGATTAAATTTAGGAATAGCATAAAGTATCTGAAGTGCTTGTGCTTACAAATGTTTTCTTCTCTAACAAAAAGACCAAATATGAGTTCATTGAGGTATATCCTATTCAGGTACACTCGAAGGCCGCAAGAGTCAAAGCTGAGCTAAATGAAAAAACAAGGTATCTGCATTCTGTGCCTAACCCTGACAGAGAGGCTTCAGGCAGCCCTGATTTCTCCCCTGCCCACCCACTGTAAAAATGAGCAAGCTTTAGTTATGTCTGATAAAGTGCTCATTCTCCCCAGCCAGGGACATTTAAAGTCACCTGAAGGCCTTGTCCAGAGATGTCCCCAGCTGCAAAACACTGCAGCTTGCCAGGAGCAAAGAATGAAAATGCTCCTGTTTGTAGGACACTTGTAAACCACCCTATTAAAGCAGCAGCAGCAGAAGGAGGGAGGAAAACCTGAATTCCCCTTTCAGAGCCAGGCAGAGCTCACACCTGTGTTTCATAAGGACACGATTTGATTCCTGACTCCTTCCGCTGCCCACAGCTCCATCACTTCCCCTGCCTGGGCACACAAACAGCTCAGCACTCACAGGCCCTGGAAAAACAAAAAATGGGGACCCCTGTGTGTCCTTGAGATGATCAATGCTCCTTTATAAGGTTTGCCATAGAGCAAGAGTCAGGCTGTCCAGGAAGAGCACAAGGGTTTGATATTTTCTCCTAAGACAGAGCTGCTCCTGAGATATCAGAATACCAGAGCTCAGAGTCAGAGTATCAGAGCTCCCAGCCACAAAGTGGAAGACAGGCTCAGTTCCCTGTTTTCCCTGAAGGGATTCAAAGGCACAGCTCCCAGTCCTTTGTCAGGGAAGCCACCTCCAATGTGATGATGTCCTTATGACTATAAAGCAAAATCTGCTCAGGAAAGCAAAAGGGAATGTAAGAGGGTTTAAAGGAAACACAGGAAACCTCCTCCTTCAGTCTGGCCATGGGTGGGTTTCATGGGGGCAGGTATTCAGTCCCCTGTTCTGTTTTGCTGTGCATTAAAAACTGTGGACAATGCATAAGTGTTCTGTCTACAAAAAAATCATCAGAGCCTTTAAGAGTGAGCTGCTCAAAGAGGGTAACAGTCAAAGCTGAGTTCCCTTCAGACAGACACTCAAAATTCCCCAACAGCCAAGAGTTTTCATTTCTTCATAAGACTTACGGTGAGAGAAATGAGACTGATTGTTCTTATCCTGGCAGGGAAAGAGGCTGGATGCATCCTGAACTACTGCCTCAGTCCTAAAGCGGGTGTGACAACCTCCACGGTGCAAACTGTTCTCGTTACAGAGGTTGAAGCTTTCCAAAAGTAAAGGTGCTAATAAATGCATGCATTTCACAGAGAACCAAGCAAAAAGGATGGCAAAAGGTCAATAGCTGACAAGGACCACAAAGTTTTCAACAGCCTTTCTGCCATCACAGCATTTTAACCAGCCCAGTACCTATTTTGAAGCAGGAAAGCAAGCAGGCTCATCCAAGGATCTCAAATATTCCTGTTCTTTTCCCAGATTCCTCAGCTGAACGCGGTGTCCTGCACAGGGAAGATCCCTCTCTGTCAGAAACACTGGACTACTCTTTCCAGCAAAACCAGCACAGTTTTATCAAACACTGCCAGGGTTTAATGAATTATGCTCCAGAAAAAACCTTTTGCTATTAAACCACTCAACCAATTTTAACCCCATCAATGTCAGAGATGAAATAATTGCTGAGATTCAGACTGGCAGCTGATTTTCTATTTTTGCATGGAGTGGGGACCCCTGAATTTGTGAACTGCACTTCCTGATTTGAAGTGTCTGAAGAACCAAGCCCCACTCCCACCCCAGTAAAACTGCAGTCAGGATCTCCCTTTAGTTGCCTCATGCTGTACAATATTCTTGCATGGCAACTCTTTAGTTCCCTCTTTTGTCTACAGAATAATCGATGGAAGGTTCCTGGAGGGAATCACTGAAAGAAAGGGAGCCTTTTATGAGCTCTTGTTAAAGCTGTTACCACAGGAGGTTTCTCATGAAGGAAAGGGAAAGCAGAATTATTGCTCCAGCTCTGCAGAGGCAAAACATATCCTTAGGAGGGTTCATAACAAAAGAAACAATGCAGAAATTTTTCCTAGGATATCCAGAGTTGGAAGCACTCAGGGAAGTGTGGTGTCTCACACGGTCACAGTGGGGTGGGCAGCACCCTCTGTCCACCAGGGATACGGAATAATTGGTAAGAAGTGTGACTTTTACAGCCACAAAGTGGCTTCTGCTCTGTTGTTCTTCAGCACAAGTGCCAGTACATTTTTCTTTATTTTCCCCTTCGCTTGCACTGCCCCTCTCCCGATCCAGTGGGGATTCAGCTCTGCTACGTTTTCATTTACTGAGCCCAGGTCAAGGACTGGAAGACAAATATGTTTTATAAAAAAAAGCACTGCTCTATTTGCCATTGCTGAAAGGTCAAGCACACAAAACACACATGCAGGGAGCTTTGGGAGGGAGCACAGCTCCCTGAACATCAATATCACTGCCTAAAGGAATGCTGCACTTCCTGCAGTCCCAAGAATTTGGGAAGAAGTTGGAAGAAATGTTGATGTTTTCCCTCACTGAGTGACTTGTGCTCTTGACAACCCCCCTGAAAGTGGCACTGAGACTGTCCTGGGATCCATCAGGCTCTGATCCCACGGGAATGGCCATGCACAGGTGCTGCTGCAGAACCACAGCATCAACTTTGAGATCATCAAGTCCAGCCTGAGACCCAACACCGCCTTGTCCCACAGCCCGTGGCATGAAGTGCCACATGCAGACGGTGACTCCACCACATCCCTGGGCAGCCCTTCCAATGCCTGACCATCCTTCCTGTGAGGAAACACAGCTGAGACCTGCAGGAAAAGGTAAAAGCTGAAACCAGCTGAGTTTGATGTCTCTGGGCCACCCTGGGGCCAGACATGGCCACCCTCAGCCCCAGGGGTGGAGGGAACAGGCTCCTGCTGCCACTGGGCCAGGCCACCACCAGCCTTTCCCCCCGCCAGAGCTCCCTGTCCCTGTCCATCAGCCAAATGTGAGTCAAGAAATGGGAATTCTAGAGTCTTAACCAGCTCCAAAGGCAGCACTGTGGGGACAGGAGGAGGGATGGGAGCCTACAAGGATGGAGAGAGACTATTTACAAGGGATGAAGTGACAGGACAGGGGAGAATGGTCTCAGACTGATAGGGAGTAGGGTTAGATTGGATATGAAGATGAAATTGTTCCCTGTGAGGGTGGTGAGGGCCTGGCACAGGCTGCCCAGAGAAGCTGTGGCTGCCCCATTGTGCCAAAACAAACACGCACACAAACAAAGCACGGAGCCCATTAACACTGAAGCAGAGCACCTCCAAATCACAGAATAGAAATCTTAAGGGTGGAAAAGTTCTGTAAGACCATTAAGTCCAACAATCAAATCACAAGGACCACATCTAAGATGTGTGAAGGAACTGTGAGATACATGCAAAAAGTATAAAATGAAGTTAATTTTACTCAAGAGTTAATAAGGGCACCTGAATTCAATTTTATTGTCACAGTGTCTTGGTGAACACTCAGCAATTCACTTACAAGTGACATCAGTGTGAAAACTCCTACCTGTATTTTCTTCAGAGTACTTTACTCTGCCAGTCAAACAGCAACATCTCCATCAATGGAAACGTAACTTTTATTCAAAATATCGAATCCCAGACTGATTTGGATTGGAAGGGACCTTAAAGCCCATCCAGTGCCATCCCCTGCCATGGCAGGGACACCTTCCACTGTCCCAGGCTGCTCCAGGCCCCAGTGTCCAGCCTGGCCTTGGGCACTGCCAGGGATCCAGGGGCAGCCACAGCTGCTCTGGGCACCTTGTGCCAGGGCCTGCCCACCCTCCCAGAGAACAATTCCTTCCCAATATCCCATCCAACCCTGACCTCTGCCAATTTAAAACCATTGCCCCTTGACCTGTCACTGCATGCCCATAAAAAAAGTCCTTGTCCCTCCAGGCCCCCTTCAGGCACTGGAAGGGGCTCTAAGGTCTCCCCAGGCTCTCTCTTCTCCATGTGAAAACCCCCAGCTCTCTTTGTCTTTGTAGGACAGGTGCTCCAGCCCCCAGAGCAGCTTTGTGCCCTCCTCTGGATCTGTGGCTTTTGTGTTTAAAAAGGAAATTTTAATATAATATCTTTTCCTTTTATAATAACAGTGCCTAAAAAACCACATCAGGATACAAAAAAACCCCAGATCCCCATGGACGTTAAAGAGTTGTGTCGCCAACAAGGTGAGAAGGGAAAAACAACCCCACAGGTGTTGTGTTGTCAGTGATAACAAGGCCAGCACTGAGGGAGCACAACCTCTCCCAGGTGAGCTCCTCCCTGGAGCCATCCACAGCCATGGATACAACACCAAGGGAGGCATCAGACTCTTTATATTAATTAAATATCAGTGACGGGGAAGGATTTAATTAAATATCTGGGGAAGGATGCACCCCACATGGAGAGATGTGCAGAGAGAAATTAATACATGGGGGGGTTTTTTTCTTCACGTTATCTGCAATCCTGTCTTTCAAAACTCGTCATGAATGTCAAACCGGGAGATGCTTCAAACATCCTTGACTGCATTTTGGAAAGTAATTAGGCTGATTTCTTCTGAGAGCAGCATACTGGGAGACATCCCTGAGCATGCAGCTCCACCACGGCCAGCAGCCCACGACGTCTTCCAGATCCGCCCCACTTGGTGGGAATGATTTTCTGCGCTTTAAATAAAAATTGGTGTGGGCTTCCCAGCTCCTCAGCAAACAGCCTGATTGTAAACATTCCTGATTGTTCAGCCTGGGGAAGAGAAGCTTTCGGGTGACCAAACTGTGGCCTTCCGGAGCCTGAAGGGGCTGACAGGAAAGCTGGAGAAGACAATTTTCAAGAGATGGAGTGACAGAAAAAGGGAATGACTTCCCACTGCCAGAGGGGAAATTTTGGTGGGATACTGGGAAGGAATTGTTCCCTGGGAAGGTGGGCAGACCCTGGCACAGGGTGCCCAGAGCAGCTGTGGCTGCCCCTGGATCCCTGGCAGTGCCCAAGGCCAGGCTGGACACTGGGGCTTGGAGCAGCCTGGGACAGTGGGAGGTGTCCCTGCCATGGCAGGGGTGGAACAGGATGGGCTTTAAAGTCCTTCCAACCCAAACCATTCTGGGATTCTGGGATTCCCTTTGTATTTTGGTATCCCCTCACAATTCCCATTTTTCTGTGCACAGGCACTGAAAGGATTTGTGGGGAGGAGAAAAAAAAGAAACCAAATCTCACAAATATTCAAGCAAAATGAAAAAAAAGGTGTGTGGGGGGAAGCTCCAAACAGCTGGGAATGCCAGGTTATTGCCATGGCAAAATAAGGGGGAAAAAAAAAGAAAAAAGAAGAAAAAATCCCTACACAGTATTTCTGCTTATTGGCTTCCACTACTGGAAAGAGAAGGGAGCTCTCAAACTCACGGAGCTGCATGGAATGATCTGAGAGTGCAGTGAACAAAAGGCCACCTGAGCCAGGGGTCTGGCACTGTTCACTGGAGTCAAGAGGTTCCTAGGAACGGCAAGAGGTGATGCCCTGAGGGGATATCCTTGGGGGATATTGAGGAATCCGAGCTTACTTGTGTCACAGGGGTGTTTCGACAGGAAATCAAGTGCTGTGGAGGGTTCTGCGTCTGCTCGTACTGTTGAAAAAAAATCCTTCCTGTTGTTTTGCTATAAATTTGTATCTTTTCCTTCACTCTCCCCCAAAGCATTTATTACTGGCAGCAACAACCAAGAATTAGACAAGAATGAGCTTTTGTGAGTGACTTTTTGGGGGAAAAATGGAGTTGTTTGTATTGTAAAAACTCACTTGAGAGCAGCCACAGGGCTAACCCTGAACCCACGGACACTTCGTGGGGCTGGGGAGAGCACACGGAGGCTGTTCCCTCACACAGGGAACCTGTTGCAGATGTGCCTCCCTCCTTCAGACAAGAACAAAGGAGGGAAGCAATCTGAAGGGACAAGTACAAAAATATCACTGAATTGTGTGTGACACATTTCAAGGCTCAGCCAAATCTCTTTTCACTTCAGTATAAAAAAACCCAGTGAAATTCTCATAATGTCAAAATGAAAAACTCAGTGCTATCATGTTCTTGATCATCAGTGACATTCAAAAGCGCTGTTTGAGATCCCATCAAAAGTTTCTTTCTGCTCTACTCTTTCAAAAGTGTGTTTTAATATTTTGTGGCAGCAATATGAATCTGAAACTTGTATCTGTTTTAGCCAACAAGCCATCGTGAAATAGGAATTCCAAACACACTTTGGGGATAATTTCAAATGTCCATAAAGATTTTATGAAGTAAATCTTATTTACTACCCCCCTCAGGCAACTGTAATTTACCAAAATCATTTTAAGTAGGGTCTGGTAAAGGTGTAATTCAACAAACCCTCATTTTTTAGCTTGTAATTAACCCCTTATTAATATTCCTCCCTCCACAGTCATTTTCTGAGGAAGCAAAAAACCCTTACACTTAAAGAAATAATTTCTGAAAGCAAATTAAAATATGGTTCTTACTTAATGGAATTACAGACAAAAGTTAGGGAAACTTAACCACAACTGGTGTCTTACAAATATAATTCCAAGGGAGCTACAGTTCCTGACAGTGCAGACATCCTTAAGAGCAGAGAGTTTCAGGAGACTCTGTGTCTTCCCAGGGAAGTAGAGGATATATGGGGCTGTTGAGAGTTTAATGAAAGGACTGTTAAGGAGCAAAGGAGGTTGAAAGCAGAGGCAGAGTGTAAATCTTGGGTCTCAGAGCGTAAATCTCAGCTCTTCCAAAGGAGAGCTGCACCTTCTCTCAGTGCTTTAAGGGCAGTGCTTGAGTTTCTTGGCTGTAAATACACTGCAGGTTTAGAATTGTTACGGGGGCTTTGTCCAAGTGAGGATTTCAGCAGTAAAAAGCTTCAGTAACACCTCAGCAGCTGTAAAAGAGGAATGTCATTGCTTTGCACATGCAAAGGCCTTGCATGGTACAGGAGGATTTACCCCCAAATCCTCCTCCCTTCATTCCACCCCAGGCCCCTCCATGAGGGTGATGCCTGAGGTGGCCGCCTAAAAAACAGAGACTAGGCAGGAAAAAGGGAATAAAGGCAGGTATTGATTTGCAGGGCCTTCAAAGGTGCACCCTGGGCAGGCCAAAGGCGACACCCAAGATGGAGCCCGAGTCACGAGTTCCTCACACTTTTATAAGTTTGGTCCATGTGCATATCAGGGTAATTTCTCCAATTGTAACCTCAGTTAATGATGTAATTACCCCAAGTTTGCCTCTCCTCTAGGCTTTAGTTTACACGTTTTGGGGGCTGGTGTCCCTGAGGTGCAAACCCGGAGAGGTTTGTTATGTCCGACCAGCACGAGAGAGCAGCAGCTCACAGGGCACACGGAACTGCAGAGTTACACACCGGGCAGGGCGGGATTTGGGAAATAGAAAAGGTAAAACCTAAGGCATCAAGGGAAAGTGTTTTGCACCATCTCCAAGATCTACGATCCCAACACTGTGCTAAACTTCCACAGAGCTGCCCTAAAACCCTCCACCTCCCAATGAAAAGCTCATTTTTTTTTATTGCTGCTGCTTCTTGCAGCTTTTATAGCACCCTTTCCCCAACCAGTACATTCTGCATCCAGAATGCTCTGGCCTCCGACTTTTACATGCCTGGGTGAAATGAATGCATTTTAAAATGAACCAGCCAAGATAAAACACAGCAGAGAAACCCCTCTGTCTCCACACTGTGCAGTGATCCAAGCACTTCCTGGAAAATAAGGCAAAAAAAGGAAAACATTAATCATAAAAAAACATGTCACCACTTTGCTCGACGGAGCCCTGAGTTGAAAGGATTGTCGGGAAGCACCTGGAGATTCCCAAGGAAACCACTGATCCACCCCCATGTTCTGCTCCTCTAGGAACTGATCAAAGGTCCCACGTGGCCAGACACAAGCCTGGGAGCCCCATTGCCAGCCTGATGCCGTCCATGGAACTACCGGGGCTCTGGAGAGCACTCGGTGCTTGGCAGGACCACAGCTCTGCTGCCTTTGAACAGACTCCTCTGCAAGGCTGCACCGACATCATTAAACAAATAACTAAACCCAGGCACTCTGAAGCAGTGCTACTTTGCAGATCCAGGTGGGTCCAGGACAAGTAGAAGCGTCTCTGATGAAACAGCAAGGTCTTTTAATTTTTAACCTCGGCATCGTGCGTTTGCTCCCCTCCCCATCTGATGTCAATTTTACAATTCCCATTGACTTCAGCAAGAATGGAATTAGATCCTGACATACTTGCATGTCAAATCTCTTTTCTTGCTGTTACAGTGCTCTCATCCATGACATTTGCAATTTAATGGTACATTTTCCATGAAAAAGCAATGCTACATTTCTTTGAAAAGCAGCAGCAATGCATAACACAGGCCAAAACAGGGGAGATAAATACTAAAAAAAACCCCCAAACTGACACTTGCAGGACTCAAACTTTACAAGGTTTTTCCTAATAGGGAGAAAATTGTCCACTCAGGGGTTTCCCCTCACAAATTTCAAATAAACAAAAGACTTCAAAAATGTGTCTTGCTTAACTGTTACCACCCTAAGAAAAAAAAGCCATTTGAAAAACAGTGCTAATTAATTAAATACCAAAATTTTCACTAATAAAAATCAAACCTTTGAATGGCCTGTGCAGATGTGTTCAATCCAAGTTCCAGTATTCAGGAAAGAATTGAAATCAGTTTGATGTAGCTGCAACCTCAAAATTACCAATGAATTTATTTTATACTAATTTTATACTAATTTATATTCGTTTATTTTGCAGCTTTATCTTTTTCAACCCCTGAACAAGTGCAGCCAATTTCTCAGCGGATTTCTCCCTCCACCTTTGCAGTCACTGCCTTGAATTGTGGAGTTCACACCACAGAATGTCTCTTGAAGCATTTCTGCTGTTCCTATGAATCATTTGCAAGATTAAAAATAAAACATGAGACATTTCTGGACCACACATTGACTGTTTAATTATTTTCCATTTGAAGTGCAGGCTATTTTTGGCACAGAATCTTTATGTTGGCTGGACAGAACAATTCATCTTCTAAAATATCTCGATGTCGAAAGCCAATTAGTCAGGTGACAGCATGAATGTTTAGGTTCTTTGTTAACCATGATTAACTCTGGAGGGTCTGCAATAATGCAGTGTTATTCACCAAACTAATTTTCACCTTGGTACCTACAGGTTGTGTTTTGAACCATTTTGCAGTAATAAACAAATATTACTGTGCTGTTTAGGAGGTTTTACACAGAAAATGCAAAAATTCTCCCATTATTAGTGCTGAGACCCAGAAAACTTTCCCAGATGAATTTCCAGTAAATCAAGCAATTCGCGGTGGAGACAGACTATTTCCAAGGGCTGGAGGGCCAGGACACAGGGGAATGGCTTCCCACTGCCAGAGGGCAGGGATGGATGGGATATTGGGAAGGAATTGTTCCCTGGGAGGGGGGGCAGGCCCTGGCACAGGGTGCCCAGAGCAGCTGTGGCAGTGCCCAAGGCCAGGCTAGACACTGGGGCTTGGAGCAGCCTGGGACAGTGGAAGGTGTCCCTGGATGAGCTTTAAAGTCCCTTCCAACCCAAACCCTTCTGGGATTCTGATTATTCCCTGATCATTATATATCCATAATCTGTTATCTGAACTATGTTACCTTTATTCTGGAATTCGGGAAGTTTATTACTCTGATTAACTATTCCTTTGATTCCACCCCCCCCATGCTGCTGTGTTTTCCCTGAAATTATAGTATCAGGATGTCTTCCCCTGAAATAAATCCTAATTACTCCCTCAGACCAAGCAAGGCTCTGTCTCTCATCCCCTTGTTTTGCACAGCACTGGCAGCACAGAGCAGGTGGGATGTTGTTTATCCAGCTGGCAAGGGAAGGAGCAGATGGCACTCACGGCACAGGGATCCTGTCCTCTGTCACCCGCCTGTCGTAGGTTACAGTGCAAGATGTAACCGAAAGTATGTATTCTAAAAACATCTCCATAAGCCCTTAAAAACAGGTGGGGTAGTGTTCCTTACCTCCTTCATGACTCATCCCTGGTAACTCCCTCGGGGAGGGTATCTTTGGCTAATGGGCCATCTAGCCTCACTGCAGGACTCATTAAATTACATCATCCCATTGTGAGATGCTCTGCCCAGGGGGAGGGACCAAGCATTCCTACCTGGATATAAGCTGAGGTTTGGATCACCACACTCAGCCCTTACCTACTGGATTCCCAGAGGACAAGAGCCACACAACCACCACTGGACCTTCAGAGGAAGACCAGACCCTTCTACAGGATCACTGCTTCAACAGAACCACATCTATCACTTCAACAGGACTGCAGCCACCATTTGATCGGACTGCTGCCACCACCCTGACCGACAGGGTGTCAGGTTGTATCCTGACTGTCAGTTTAAGCCAGTGTCTTCTGCCTTTATTTTAATTTTCCCATTAAACTGTAATTCTGACTTGGGAGTTTCCCACTGGTTTGTTTTCAAACTAGTACACTGCCCCATATCCCAGAGCTGGGAGGTGGGACCACACCTGGACAGAACCTCACAGGTCTTTTCTCCACATTTGGATATTCACAACCAAGATATTGACTAGAAATCCAAGAGAAATGACCGAGGATCGTGGAATTGGTGAGAACCAAGTGATGTGATCAAGAGGAGAAAAGGGGTGAGTTAGTGTGGAGGAATCAGTGTTCCTGCAAATGTTTCACTCCCCGTCTCTTCCAAAGTGAAAGGATGAACTAACAATAAAAATCAAGGAGGGAATGGTGGAAGAATCACTACCTGGACATAACATTTGAAGGATGAGATTGAGAGGCAAACAAAATTCTGTGCAGGTTCTTGGCTTCCTGGTACTTGGGATCACATTCCAGCACTTTCACTATATTTTAAATGGCCAAATAGGGAACGTGGATCCAGAGTTGACCTTTTTAACCACAGGGAAAGTGTGTTCATTATTTAGAAGAAAGATAAGAACCACCAGAGTGTCTGATTTGTTTTGTTAATTATGGCTTTAAACTACTTTGTGCCACCCCAGCTAATTGGCACATTTCCTTAGCCGAGTAAATAGATCTTCAGAAGGCTCGTAAATCAGACCGTGTTTGTAAGCACCGTTTTCGTAGCAGATATTTTTTATTTTTGGACAGAAAAATCAAGCTGTTCAAATACCCAAACTACAACTGCACTCACCCGGGTCTGGGTCAGACTCTGCTCAGATCAAAACTGCCATCACTAACACAGCATTCCTCAACAATTTCACTTTGGAACCAAAAATTAAAGGCAACATTTTCCAAGATAGAAATGGGAGTCAGGCCCTCAAATAACTTCTCTGTGAGAAAGCCATTTCTCTGTCCATTTTTGACAATTCCCTTACAGGATTTAGGCAGCCATTGACCACAGCCAGGACCAGAAAATTTCCCAGACAAGAACTACAAGAGTTTCCTGAATTCCAACACTTCATCTTTGATGTTTTCCCTGTAAGTTGAAAACCAGCTCAGCATTCAGAGGGTTAAAAGTGAAGTGTCCAAGGCCAGGTTGGACAGGGCTTGGAGCAACCTGGGACAGTGAGAGGTGTCCCTGCCTGTGGCAGGGGAGTGGAACTGGGTGATTTTTAAGGTCCTTTTCAACCCAAATCATTCTGGGATTCCACGGGAATTCGCCCACCATTTTTTGTTGCATGTTTATCCAGGACCTGTTCTTATTTGCAGAAACCTCAAACATCTGGAGTGCCTGCTGAACTTTTTCTTCAGTTTTTTAGCTTCCAAAAACGCAGTCTCAAGGCAAACAAAAACCCCACAAACCTTTTCCCTCAGAGTTTGAATGAAAAGCACTTGCTAAAGTGAAAGGCTCAAAATCTGCATTGTGAGGAGCTTTAAAGGCGACTTTCTGTCTTCCTTGGTTTCTGGAGTAACTGAATTCTTCCATTAATATTCTAACCAGCATTCCTTTCGGGAAGCAGACATTTGTACCCTGATGCAGGGAATCACTTAATATTCCTTGATCTTGAGAGATGAAGCCATGCTTGGGTTAAAATGCATTAAACTTTGGGACCTAAAACTGAGCCCTACAGGTCAAGGGCTCTTGGAGAGAAGACTCTGGTTTGAAGTTCTGTCTACACAGACAAATATAGGGGAAAAATAATAAATCTCCACTCCACTTAATAGATTAATAGTGCCAGAAGGTTTTACTTTGATCCTTTAATGCTCTATTATGTAATTAGTTTGTCAATAATTCCTGGCTTCAATCTCAGGGATTTCCTTGAAGCTTCACCTGTGCAGGTGTACCACAGGTGTATAATAAATATATATCCACACATATAAATGTATGAAATGTCCTAGAGAAACTTGTCCCTGCCCTTCATATCAGTCATTAGGCTACTGCAGAAGATATATACCCACAATATAACATTATTCTATAAATTCCTCCTAATGATTAAAGTCCAGCCCTTTTGTTTGCAATTATGCCACAATTCCTTCTAATTAAAATGGAAAAGTAAAAAAAAAAAAAAAGGTGAACAAGCAGCAGACGCAGCAGAACTCCAGCTGTCAGGCCACCAGAGGACACTGTCACGTCATTTCCAAATAGGAGGAAACTAACGTTTGCTTTAATCCCAATTAAGTCAAATTTAGATGGATACAACAACTTTTTACAGAATCACGGAATGGTGTGGGTTGGGAAGGGACATCAAAACCCATCCTGTCCCACACCCTGCCATGGGCAGGGACACCTTCCACTGTCCCAGGCTGCTCCAAGCCCTGTCCAACCTGGCCTTGGGCACTGCCAGGGATCCAGGGGCAGCCACAGCTGCTCTGGGCACCCTCCCAGGGAAGAATTCCTTCCCAATATACAATCCATCCCTGCCCTCTAGCAGTTTGAAGCCATTCCCTGTTTCCTGTCCCTCCATCCCTTGTCCCAAGTCTCTCTCCATGTTTCTTGTGGCTCCTTCAGGCACTGCAAGGCCACAGTGAGGTCACCCCAGAGCTTCTGCTCTCCAGGCTGAACAATCCCAGCTCTCCCAGCCTTTCCTCCCAGCAGAGCTGCTCCATCCCTCTGATCACCTCTTCATGTCCAAGTTGCATGCACAGCCATTAAACATGAGAGACCTGTGCCCGTATTAACAGAGCATCTGAGAATTGTCTGAGTCTTTACATCACACACCCCAAAACAACCCCAAATAACATCAAACGGGGCTTCCTGAGGATAACCACAGCAAACCCCACCCTGCCTGCAAAGCTAGTGCTGCTGACCAAGCACTGCTCTGTCCAAAGCCTCACCCACAGCTGTTACACAAGAACCAGCTCTGCCCAAACCAAGCAGCACCTCCTGCCTCGAGCCATCTCCTTGAACCCAGTGGAGCTCCTGGAGAACATGACAATGGTGAGCTCAGTCCCAGGGAGCAATATCCAACTGATCCTGGGCACTGAGTGCCCACAAAGCCCCGCCCACACCTGATCCATTACCGACCTTTTACAGACCACAGAAAACAAATGCAAAGTAGTTATCACATGATCAGGGACTGCTGCTGTCAGATTCTGGAAGATGAAGATGTATTTAAACCTTTTACAGTCATGAAAACTGAAGTAAGAAATCTGGTTACCCTGGTTTGATCTGTTGATGCTGTAAAATACGCAGAAGCAGACTTACTAGCTCTTATTTTATACACATTTACATCAGTTTATACATGGCCTACATAATAAAAATGAGACCTGCACAAGCACAGCTGCTCTAATGTGAAAGCACCTTGAGTAAAGCAGGAAGGGAGTTCCACATTATGGAATGTAGGGTATGTTTTAGAGAGTCGGTCCTGTGAGGAGTGGCTGAGGGAGCTGGGAAAGGGGCTCAGCCTGGAGAAAAGGAGGCTCAGGGGGGCCCTTGTGGCTCTGCACAAGTCCCTGACAGGAGGGGGCAGCCGGGGGGGTCGGGCTCTGCTCCCAGGGAACAGGGACAGGACAAGGGGAAACGGCCTCAGGCTGGGCCAGGGGAGGCTCAGGTTGGACAGCAGCAGGAATTTCTGCATGGAAAGGGTGCTCAGGCCTTGGCAGGGGCTGCCCAGGGAGGTTTGGAGTCCCCATGCCTGGAGGTGTCCAAGGAGTGCCTGGACACTGTGGCACTCAGTGCTCTGGGCTGGGGACAAGGTGGGCATCAGGCACAGGGTGGACTCCATGGGCTGGGAGGGCTTTTCCAGCCTAAATAATTCCATGATTCTACGTCTGGTTCCACATTAACAACACCCAGCCAAACCAACATGAGATAAAAGGACATAAGCATGGAAAAACAGGAGATGGAATTATGAGGTTTTCTGCTCCAACCAAATAGTTTTGCTTCACAAATTAACACTTTCTGCTCTTTCTGAATGTGCTAAAATACACAAGCAGATGTCCCTAAGCAGCCTTGTGTCCCTGTGCCTTGAAGGCTGTGCAGTGGCACTGTGCTGGAATGGGTCAGCACCCATGGTTACAGTGAGATGGAAAGCCTCTCTGACAGATACAGGCAGCCTTTTTTAAGCAGCAATTTGGTTTAATACAACCATTTTTGAAGGTGTGGGCTCTGGTCTTGCTCTGCAGCTCTGGTGTGCGGCACTTCCCTCAATAAGTGGAGTGAACACCTTAAGTGATCCAGGTTATAGGACCTCATCAAAGCAATATTCAAAGCACTATTTTACTCATCGTCTTGCGTGGCTCAAGATTCCCAATTTCCCTTGTTAAGCTTAAGAGAGAGCTTGAATTTTTGAGTTCATAAGAAATTGTTCTTAGGTCAGCTACAAGCCCTGGCTATGGTATGAGCATTCTGAATTAGAGAAATTTAACAAAAACTAACTATCAGTTCTGTGTGTTCTGCACAACATGAACATCTGAGCTGGAAATAAGGACCAAATCACCTTTCCCAAGCTGAAACCACTCTCCCTGGCATAACTCACGGCTGTCAGTGCACTGTGCCCATTTCAGTTGTGACTCTCATCACAAGAAGTGATCAGTCATCTTCCCTTCCCTTCCCTTCCCTTCCCTTCCCTTCCCTTCCC
>VXAZ01007282.1:439657-497389 GCA_013399875.1 Gymnorhina tibicen
CTTCCCTTCCCCTTCCCTTACCCTTCCCTTCCCCTTCCCTTCCCCCTGACTATGCACTCACCTGCCAAAAGCAAAATTCTGCATATCCATTCCAAAATCTGGACAAAGAGGGAAGATTTGAAAAGACTGGAAAAGGGAGGTTTCTTCACCAAATGCTCACAAGACAGGGACTCTCATAGATGAGGAATGGTCAACAGTTGTTATCCAAAACCACAAAGGAACTAAGAAGATGTTGCCACGGCTTCCAGAAATAAATTTGGTAAAAATATGTTCTTAGGTGTAATAAGAAACAAAGCAAACAGGAAAATCATTCCTCATAAGATTTGCAAGGAATTTTCCTGGTGTTATGGCATTGGAAGGTCATTGCCTGCTCCAGAAGAGCAAGAAGTGATCATACAGGCCCTGGTTATTAAATAGTTTTAAATTCTTAAGACCAGCAAGGAAAAACCTTCAATGGATTTCTGCCCCGCACCCTTTCCTTGTGCAGGCAGCAAATACGAAAATTGGATCTCTTGCTCTGCTACCCTGGTGGTAACAAACAATTTTCAGTTCTGACAGGCCTCTGACACTTTATGCAGCTGTCAGCAGGCTTATTCCACACATCAGCTGCCCAAGCAAGCTTGTCTCTGAGAGCACACTGAACCACTCCAAACCTCTGCCAAACATCAGCAGAAGTGCCTTTTCCCAGCACCATTTCCCTGCGTATTGCCCTGGGAGGGGTTGATAGAAAGCTGATCACCCCGGTTTGCAAATATTCAGGGTTGCACACGACAAGATCTGACAGCATCTCAGGCTAATCTCAGAGCCACACAGTATTTGTAAAGCTGAAAAGACTCCACAAGGAAATTATTTGGAAATCATCGGAATCAGCAGTCTTGCTAAAACATGAGGAGCAGAAGCTCAAATTCAGACTGACGTCAAAGATTCTTTGCTTAATGAGTGAACACATCTGACCTGGGTGGGCTGACACCCAATGTCCTCAAGTGTGTGTACCAAGGGTGGGTTCAGCTGTGATGTCGTTGCTCAGACCTGTGACACGGGACAGGACTACAAAGACTATTGTGGAACTGGCAAACTGCACCAGTCCCAACTGAGCATGCCCAATGCCACAGAAAAGTAGGGAAAACAATCCCTGATCCCTCCAGGTGACTGCAAAGTGCATTCACAGAGGAGAACTGGCTCCCCACAGCACCAAGAGGTGACAGCACTCACCTCAGGCGCACATGCAAAGGCTGAAAACCAGAATTTCCCCCTTGCATTTTCCATTTCCCTGGTGATTTCAGCTGTTAATACCTTTTTCACATTCTTAAAGCACCGTGTATAGCACTGAACACATTTAAAAGCAGGCTGGGGTAGAGAATCCCAGGAAGAGATCAAACACTGCCCTCACAGAGCTTGCCTTTAATGGACGTAATGCATTAAAGAGGGTAAAAGTGCCCTGGTTATGAGCAGCGCGATGTCACATCCGGGCTGCTCCCGCCACAACATGGAGCAGTTTGGATTTAGAGTGTTTTGTAGCAAAAAACAACCAGCCAGAAATGCCAACCCCAAATAAACCTCAGTGAATATTCTTTTTTAGTCTCATGACTACGAATTGAAAGCATTTCCAACTCCTGGAGCTCCAAAGAGAGTTTTGGGGGTGTTCTCATGCATCTTTTTTAAATCTCCATCAGGGAAGGACATAAAGTTGCTCTGCACAAGGTAGTCTGATGTAGAAGGAGGTCAAGCTCCAGCAGCAACATGATTTTTATTGGTTTCAGTGTGCAGAGAGGGCCACAAAAATCCTTAAAATGTAAACACAGGCAGGCTTTTTGTTGCAAAAGACACTCTACTGAAAATCTTCCCCAGAATACCCAGGACGTGAGGATTTAATATGTGATATCCAATAAATCAGCACCAAAAATAGGAATTTTTCACAGAACAATTTGCATTTTTGTAGCACAACAATAAAATTCACTGTTTTTCTAGAACGGCTGGGACGGCCCAGACATTCCCTTTGATTTCAGCGATTTTTGAGCACAACAAATCCAAATAAAAACTATAGGAAGTCTAAAATCTGTCACCTCAAGCCAGGTGCTGTGCCAGAGACAGGCTGGGCTTCTTTTCTGGCTCTCTAAGGCAGAAACCCCTCCTGTAGATGCTATCACCCGTCCCAAAGCCTGACTTCTTCACGTGTTAATTTACTAAACCTGACAGAATACACTTGCCAGCTTCATTTCACTGGATGCTACCTGACAATTCCCACATGGAACTGGGGACATGCATCTTGAAGGGGACATAAAATCACAAAAAGAAATGATGAAGAACTTGTCAAGTCAAATCATGGAGACCCAGAGCTCACAAAAGCATAAGGGTGCATTGATTAAATCAGCTTTAGCTTCCATGATAACTGAGGCAGTCACTGAGCCACTGCCCCTGTCAGTGGAGGGAAAATGTGCTTCCATGCTCTTGGGATACCTGGAAATATTAGGGAACGCAGAAAGCCATAAAACCTTACCCTTCAAACCCTTCTCCCTCCACTTAGTTACAGCATTAAGAAAATAAATGCCTGTTAAAAGCATGAAAGAAGAAATCAATGTTTTCAATTGAGGCACATCCTCCTGCAATATCCTGGGCTGTTCCCAATGTAAGCTTAGAAAAGAGCGAGAAATATTAATAATTTCTAAGAATTCTGTCAGATTAAAACAATATACAGTTTCAACAGAAATTACCTCCATTCCTTAGGAATTATTGGCTGGATAGCTTTAGTTCCTCTTTAAACAGCTGATGCTAAAGAGAGCGAGGACTTCTATTGTGCAAAACCAGATTTTTACCTTCCGAAATACAAACATTCCCACTAATGTCAGTGTTTCATAAAATTTAGGTTCACACTGCTTACGTGGGTGCTTAAGATTGTAGTTCAACGTGCAGCAAGGGCAGGGAATCTCTGAGTTCCTCTTACACTGATTTAGAGGAATCATCAAATGTGTGAGACAAAAAGGCCTAAGCAGGGACTGTTCCTCTAAGTCACCAGCAAGAAAACAAATGTCACTGAGATAAAAATTCTTCTTTTTTTATGCCTGGCAAGACGTCCTGGCTATGCACCAGCTGTTCATGAAAATCAAGAGACTGAGTATTTTCTGCTACAGGCAGGAGAAAGTAACAGCGGAAGAGAGGGAAAGAAGTGGAGCTTCTCATGAGCAGGAAAATGACAGGGGGAAGAAAAGCAGGACAGGTGGAGAGGGACTTGGGACAAGGGTGGGAGTGACTGGAAAAGGGGGAATGGCTTCCCACTGCCAGAGGGCAGGGATGGATGGGATATTGGGAAGGAATCGTTCCCTGGGAGGGTGGGCAGGCCCTGGCACAGGGTGCCCAGAGCAGCTGTGGCTGCCCCTGGATCCCTGGCAGTGCCCAAGGCCAGGCTGGACACTGGGGCTTGGAGCAGCCTGGGACAGTGGGAGGTGTCCCTGCCATGGCAGGGGTGGCACTGGATGGGCTTTAAGGTCCCTCCAGCCCAAACCATTCTGGAATTTTGTGATTCTCTGAAAATGGTGTCTTGAGATCTGCTCCCCAGTCCTGTGTAGCTTCGCTTTCTCAGCACAGAGTTCCAAACCTGTGGGGTGCCTGCAAAGGGCTTTTTCCAAAGGGAAGAAAGGCTGAATGAAGCTCCCAGCTAGGGTGTCCTTTCACCTTCCCTGTGGGAGCAGATGAGACCCCAGCCCCTGCTGGGTTTGTGGGGGATGTGTGTGCCTGAGTGATGCCTCAGCAAGATCCCATGCACAGCAGAAAGGAAGAAATATCCAAAGGAAAATGTGGGTTTTTAAAAAATTTTCCTAAGGCAGGCTAAAGGACACAGGATCAAAGTGTTTCTTTACAAACAGTAGGAATATCTCTGCTGAAATCTTCCCATCTTCAGCTATATGCAGAAGATACTTCCCCAAAATGTTCTTGAAAAGTTTTTGCTTCAACTCACAAGCTATTGTTTTATTTCCAGATCCAGTGTTTCACATCTTTGGAGCATTATCCAATCTATTTTAAACATGCAGGCCAATCCTGAAATGAAAACCAGGACTTTTCATAACTGCAATTTTCATTTAATAGATGCTAATACTAAATCTTCTCACATTTCCTTTGGTTAATATGAAGATAAAAAAGTATTTGATTACTTAATCAAATCTAGCTTTTAAAACTAAAACCGAAATTTGACATGATATTTTTAAAATACTTTTCATCTATTCATTTCCATTATCAGTTAATAGCAGTTCCCAGCTCTGTGAACCAAGACCAGCTTATTCATCTGGAAACCAAGAAATTGGATCAAATATAATTTTATTTTTTAAAATAGAAGCAGAAGAGGAACAGGAGAAAAAAAATCTCTTGCTGTAATTTTTCACAATTATGTCAGGAGATGTTTCTTTGCAGCTGGAATGCTTCCACAGGTATGGAAGTAGGTGGTTACATGTGGAAGGAAAAGTAAGAGAACACAGCCCACTGTAATGTGACTTACAAGAAAAATACTGAAGATATTAATTTGGGGTTTTTTTCTGAAATAAAAGAAAAATGAAGAGATTTGGTGCATTTCTAAGGTCTGCTTTGTCTACAAATTCCTGTGGGTTTAGTACCACATCCACAGAGGGAATACACAGAATTTTTTTATTTCAGTGGTTTGGAGGCTCCTTAGAGTCCCATGTTCTTTTTTAATAATTCAGGGTGTACCTAAAGATCCCCACTGAGACCAAGGGCTGAGCCAGCCTGGGCTGTGGCCTTGTGGCAAAATTCGTGTCTTGTTCCCACAGGAAAGTGGGAAAACTGGTTTGGAATGAGCATGGATCATAAAGGTCTGTAAGCAGATGATGATGGGGATAATATATTGAAATTATCCCTGTGGTTTATGAGGCAAGGACTTTGGAAGGCTTGGAAGAGCAATACAATAACCAGGGAAGCAGCAGGGAAGCAGCACAATATAAGAGTTATCTATAGTATGGAGCGTGTTTCTTCTGTGGCTGTTTGTGAACAATCAGGAGTTTTTAAGGCTATACAAAATTCTATCTTGTGCTTTTAAATGGAATTAGGATGGCTCTCTATTCCTTTTTCTTCTCTTCCAACTACTGCACTGTTCTTCATCTTTCACGGGGTTGATCTTCCCAATGTATTTTTTTTTCTCCCGCTGAAATGAAGTCTTCATTTTGTGATGGAGATCTCCATTCCCTTGACAGGGTTCTAGAAACACTTGAGGTTTTCAGAAGTACTTGAATATTTATTACCCATTTGGGGTTTTTCCCTTCAAAAAGAGTGTGAGGACCAGGAATTTGCCCCTGCCTTCACTCCAAGCAATCCCACCGTGCACTTCCTTGCAGGAAATCAAGCTCCAGCTGAGTGGTGGGTTGTGTTTTTAGCCAGCTGTTGTTTTTTAGAGATTTTTTCAGAAACACATTCCTCTGATGAGAGAACCTCTATTTTGAATTTCACTGTAGGGAAATAATATTCAGGGAAATAATTTTTCATATGTTTCCCATGATAAGCAAACGGCAAAATTACAAATTAGAATTTTTTTATCATTATAAATGTTGTCGCTCTGCCCTCATTTGTATTGTCCACACTCAGTGTAGAGCTCACAGCTATAAAAGGCCTTCAGATAGTCAACACTTTAATTTAGGAAGAGTTTTGTGCCTGGGGCTATTTGATCCTTGGATATGGGATTGAAACCACGTATTCAGAAGAGGCTGGCAGCAAAGCAATTGGGTAAGTTGTGAATGACAAAGCAGTATTGTCCCAGTCCTGCCAAACCCTATGGATTTGGGGCCACAGCGGATGGGATCACTCGGTTTTCAATCCCATTCAGAAGGTTCTGGATTTTTCACCATCCCACCTCTGATTAACTTGGGGTGGTCTCAGTACATCAGAATTCTGATTTATTTGTTTAAGTGATTGGTTCAACTTTTGGGGCCAAAAAAGCCTCAATTTTGCCACCTGAAACATGTGGCCACCCAGCATTCAGCAAGTCTTGTATAAAGGAACAACGAGAGCACCTGGAAAATGGGCTTTTGTTTGGAAAATTCAATATTTATTGGCTGTTGGACCTTGTGTTAATTTTCATGATTTTGGACTGCTAAGTAGTTCTGTTTATTTAAAACATTAGGTCGAATATTAGTTTAAAAATACGTTACGGAAGGTTTTGAAACCAATCAGGAGAGACAAACAAGCTTTACTGTCTTCTTTCATCTATTTGGTAAAAAGTCCAGACGTATTTATGCAGGATACATGGTGAAATCAGTGGAAATTGTCTGGGGTTTGGGAAATTAATCCAAGAGCAGATGTTCCTGTGACTCTGGCACCCAGGGATCGTTTCAGCCCTGGCACGTCAGACTTTGAAGATCAAAAGGCTCTTAATTGCATGTAACATTTCAGGTGTCTGCACAAAACACAAAGCAAACTTAATAACATTTGGAGATTAATGCTGGGCTAAGAGAGCTTCGTTTTATCTGATGGAAGCTCAAAAGCTTTCGGGTGTCAACAAGATCGTTAAAGAATTAATTTGACATTTTGAAAACGGTGATATTAAAAGAAGGTGTGTATTAGGATGCAGTTGTAAGAAACTGAGCTTCAAAGGAGTTACAAAGGACAGGAAAATGATTAGCAAATGTTATTAAAATATCACAGATCTTATGTGGCTGCAGGTGTTTGTGTTTGTATTGCAGTTATTTCTAATAAAGAAAATTCCCAAAAGTCTGTAAAAAGGACTGCTCGCTTTCAGGGCAAGAGATTGGCATAGTATGAGAAAACAACTAAAAACCCGATTTACTTTCTTCTCTAAATCAGAAAATATTGACTCCATGAACATTTTGATAACTCCTTATATCCCAAATTACCTGAAAGCAGTAGTTGCTAGGTGCTGGGGTGAAGTAATTGTGAGATATCACTCCAAGGGTGTTAACAGACTTAAATAACAGCACTGCTATGGGCTATACACTTATTTTCATAACAGAATTATTGGTGATGTCTTCCCAAGAGCAGACAGTTGCCACTATGTTTCCTTTTACTTTAGGATCGTGCCTTCATTGCTAACAAAAAAGGAGGAATATGCTGATAAGTGCTGAACTTCCTCCCAGGGGATTGAATTCGTAGCTCTGAGAGGTTTCTAACTGTGAAACTCCTGCTGCCTTTGACGATGGGCACACAAAGAGGAGTTTGTAGGACTGCAGAGGGAAAAAAATTGTATCCACTTACTTCCTGCTGTGCTGTATCTTTCAGAAAAAAACTATGCCAAGGGTGCAGTGGGTAGGCAACAAGGCCGGAAAAACATTCCTTGGGAGTTTCCAGGATGTTGATTTGTACTAAAGGAGGGCTGGGCTGTTACTTTTTCAGTGCTTTCTGTACTTGAAACAGAGAACCCCTTTCTCCGACTGTTCCTTGTGTGACTCCAACAGCCTCATGTGCTTCAAACATGTGGAAAACTCCCCTGCTGTCTTGGGGTGATTTTATGATGATACTCTATTCCTTAATCGTCTGCTTTATACCCAGAAATGGCTGCTGTAGCTTTAAGGTGAGTCCGGAGTAGGGGCAGGAGCCTGGGTGGCTCTTGGTGGGCTTTGTTCAAAGCCTCCCTCCCGGGCGTGCTCAGTGTGGTGCAGAGCAGCGGCTGCTTTGTTGCTTTGTAGCTAGCTGGTTTTTTTTGTTAGTTTGAGCAAGAAGTTTCTTTTTCCCCCTTTCCCAAAAGTCAAAAAAGACTTTTGTCCTTCAGCAGCTCTTGTTTTTTTCTTGAACTGTTTGGCTTGGTTTTGGTCCGAGATCAGACAATCGCCAGGAGACGGCTGGCCGGGACCTGCGGGGAGCCGCGGGAACCACTCCGCCCGGCCCCAGACCTCGGGAAAAGCTGAACCAACAAGTGAAAGGACACCAAAATCCACCAGCTTCATCTGCTGTGAGGAGGAGACCAACGCCAGAGGTTCAACAGGTTGCCATCTGTTTTGCCCGAGCTCCTGGGTGAACGTTCTTTTCCTTCCCTGAGACAAAAAGCCGGTGCCATTTTGTTCCCCCCTGCCACGTGGCCAGCTGGTTTGTTTCCTCCCCTGGTATTTTGGGTTTTTTGTTCTGCTGTGGGTGGGGGTGTGTGTGGGGGGTAATGTTCTGACGGTTCAATATCTACCATTTATTCATTTTTTTCCTGTGCCATGCAGGCACTTTGTCAATAAACAGTTGGTTTTTTCCACTTTCACCCACTGATATTAATTTCTCTCACTGGCAAAAAGGGATTGCTGAAGCCCTTTTTCTTTACAGGAAGCACTCATTCCAGAGAGTTTTCTTCTAAACTTGTCTCTAAACCGAGACCTGTGAAGGTCATGAGAGTTTTTGAAATGCTTTTTCCAGAGGTGCTTGGAAAGCCAGATAGGATGGGTTTGTGGAGCACAAGAGCATAGCACAAATCCAAAACACAGCCCCATTCCAGCCACTGGGAAGAAAATGAACCCCACCGCAGCCAAAACCAGCACAGATACCAAGGGAATCCCCATCCCATTACATGTCATGCAGAATAAGAAAAATGGCTGCAATTCTTTACCCCATTCTGGCTCAGGGAATGTCATATTCCAGCAGCTGAGAGGCTTTCCAGAGCCGACGGTTTTGCTGGTTTGTTTTCTTTGCATATTTTTTTGGTAGTTCCATGTATTTACATTTAGTTGTACTTTCCTTGATCAAGTTTTTTAGGAGACACTCCTCCCCGAACTGCAGATAAGGTTTTGTGAGGAATGTTGCATGGACATTATTCAAATCCTGGTGTGCTGGTGGCAGGATGCTCCCTTTGATGTTTGACAAGTAACAAGCAATTAAGTTTTACCCATGTTTCCCATGATGTAAGCTGTTACAGATACCTTTGGAGACTTCAGGAAAAGAGGATTCTCACCTGTTCATAAAATCCCAGAATGGTTTGGATTGGGAAAGGACCTTAATATCACAGAATCCCAGAATGGTTTGGGTGGGAAGGGACCTTAACACTCATCTCGTTCCACCCCCTGCCATGGGCAGGGACACCTTCCCTATCCCAGGGTGCTCCAAGCCCCCTCCAACCTGGCCTGGAACACTTCCAGGGATCCAGGGGCAGCCACAGCTGCTCTGGGCACCCTGTTCCAGGGCCTGCCCACCCTCACAGGAACAATTATCTTCCATATATCTCACCTAAATTTCCCCTCTGTCTGTTTGAAGCCATTCCCCCTTATCCTGTCACTCCATCCCTTGTCCAAAGTCCCTCTCCAGCTCTCCTGGTCAAGAGAAGAATGTGATGAGGATACATTTTGCAAATCATCCTGAAGATGGCTGTTTGCTTTGTCAGGAGCAATCAGGAATCAAGGCGAGGGTCTTTCTCTTTTCTGCTCACCAGGAAAATACACAATTGCCCTTTTTTTCTTATCTGCAATGGCCCTGTGTTCTGTGATGACTTTTGTCAGCAAGCAAAAAATGTCCCCCGGATGGAAGAGCACGACTGAACAAGTGGAGGACGCCATTTTCACTTGTTATCAAACACATGAATACGCAGGTGTCTTAATTAACAGAGAGGTGAGAAAACAAAACATAGAAAGAATTACCTATTAGTATAAATACCAAAGAAGTTGATCCGCAGCCCTGTGTTTCCTCTCTTTCCTTTAACACCTTTGTTTCCAGTTTTCCACTCTTAACATTTTCTGGTATAGTGTGAGGGAGGAATGAGGACGTGGCACTGCATTAAATGGTTTAGTGGACGTGGTGGCGTTAGGTCAAAGGTTGAACTCGATGATCTTGCAGGTCTCTTCCAACCTTAGTGATCCTGTGATTCCATGAAATAAAATGGCTCTGTCGTTCTGCAGGCTAAGAACCACTCGAGGACTGAATGCCACCCATCCAGGCGCCACTAACTGAGGAGGGGAAGTGCCCATCAGGAGAATTTCCAATGACAGAACAATTTCCACAGGGGCTTCACTGATAAGAAAAGCCATTCAGCAGCCTTTAACTCCTGCCAAGAGCCTGTTGGTATTTAAATAAATGATAACACCTTTGGACTTACGAATAATCAGTAAGGGATTTGAACGCTGCTATCAGAAACTAAGTTTCCTGGAGGAAACCCTGATTTATTTTATAACTCTGATTACCTAAAGGAAATCAGAGTTATAAAAATGTCTCATGTTATCATTTATTCCTTCAGTACTCATAAAATCCTAAAGAGTTAATCCAAAAAGCTGTGACAGAAAGAAAGCACAAATTTTAAGACCCAGTTTTTCTTTCCTTTCGTTTCGGTTTAACTACAGCTGTTATGGCACTTCCATGGGAGTTCCTACTTCTCTTCTGAGCACCTGCTCCCAATTCTGCTGCCAGGAGAGCAAAAATTCCAACACCACATCATATCATTGGCAGAACCACCCACTGCAAGTTTTATCTATTGCCTTTAACTGTGTTTCTCTGAAATGCTCCCAAGGTGCCTAAGTCCAGCCTGAACTGGCTGCAAAGCTGGAAAGAACTAACCATGGAGATGGCCTAGGAGTGCAGCTGAGAACACCAGGCTGGAGCAGGGACTAGGAATGAGACACAGAAAAGGAACATGGAAAATGAATTCCTGTGCAAATCGACAGAAAGAGAAGTACTCACAGAGAATGGGAGAAACAATCAGCTGGCTAAACTGGGAGGCAAAAGGAAAACGGTAACATGCGAACAGAGGAAAACAGGGATGGTTTGGAAACCTTGCACCTGTCTTTACAGGAGGACTTGGACTCAAATGTAATACTCCCCAAGATAAGAAAATAATGTCTGCAGCTCACTGGAGTTCTGAACACGGGAGAAGTGCCACCAAACCTTCTTTTTTCACCACAGGACACTGTTCGGTCCTGCTGTTACACACGGCACAATGCAGACAAGCACAGGGAGAATTTAATCAGAAACTGCTGTGACATTGCCGCTGAACTGGAGCAGTTGGGCACACCAGCGCTGGAGACATTTGGAGATCCAATCACTCCTCTCTGACACTGCTCAACTCCAGAGCAAACCAGAACACTGCACTGGGCCTTTGAAATGCCAGCTTAGGACACCAAACACCGCTGGACAGCTCCTAAATTAAAACCTCCCCAAGCCCCGCATGCCACACGTTGTGCTGCATTCACCTTGCCTGGGGGAATTTTCCACCATTTGCCTCTGCGTGTTGGTCCTAAGCTCCCTCTGTTCCCAGCAGCTCTGATTTACAAACCTCTGCAGGAGCTCAGCACACATCATAGCAGCCTGCTAATATTCCCTTCCCTTTCCGGCTTTTTGGCCAAGGGCTCCTTCACCTTTGGTTTAGTCCCTTGGGAAGGAGAAAACCATGTCATTTCCACAGAATCAGGCAGGTTGGAAGGGAGGACAGGAGGCACCTGGTGGCACCTCCGTGCTCCAGCAGGGCCATCCCAGAGCCCAGGGCACAGCACTGTGTGCACACAGCTCTGGAACAGCCCCAGGGAGGAGACCCCACAGCCTCTCTGGACAATCTGCTGGGGGCCGGGCCCTGCCCAGGGCAGAAGTTCTGCCTCCTGTGCGGGGGGAATTGCTGGCATCGGGCCCTGCCCGTGGCTCTGGTGCCACGGCCGGGCCCCCGGAGCAGAGCCCGGGCCCTGCTCGGAGCCCTCCCTGCAGCCAGGGACACCCAGGGCTGAGGGCCCCTCTCGGCCGGGGCTCCTCTCAAGGCTGCACAGCCCCGGCTCCCTCAGCCTTTCCTGGGCACGGAGATGCTCCAGGCCCTTCCTCAGCCCCGCAGCCCCCGCCGGCCCCGCTCCAGGAGCTCCCTGGCCCTGCTGTGATGAACAATTTCTATTCCAGGGCTGTGGGGGACTCCTGGTGCACTCGATAAGAGGACAGCTAGATCTTTGCTGGTTGGGAAACAACAAGTTTTGTGGCATGGGGAGATGGCAGAGAGAAGAGATATCTACTCAAATACTGGAGTTAATTTCACCATGAAGCAATGCAATTTCATCTTCATCTTTTCTACATTCTGCTGGAATCAAAAGCAGAATTAACAAACACTGTTTGATTTCTTATTTCTTATTGTGTATTGACGTGATTATCCATTATCCCTGAGGAAAAAAGGGAGTCAACTACACTTTGTACAAGAACAAAGTGTTCTATTCCCAAACACCCACAGAAGTCACCTGCACATGGAATAAGGCAACAGCATTTGAAATACTGCAGATTATGACCACAAAATCCACAGATGAAATGCAGTTCTACATCAGAGTGACAAAACGTTAGGATGAAGCAGCTGTTAAATATTTCAGCAGGACTATTATCATAGAATCATTTAGGTTTAGGTTGGAAGGACGTTAAAGCCCATCCAGTGCCACCCCCTGCCATGGGCAGGGACACCTTCCATTGTCCCAGGCTGCTCCAAGCCTCATCCAACCTGGCCTTGGGAACTTCCAGGGATTAAGCAGCAGCCACAGCTTCCTCTGGGCAATAGAGATGGAAAACCAATTTTTTTTTGCTAACTGAAATTAAGGATGCTAAGGGCACTATCTTGTGTTTGCATTAAATTTTTACTTCAATTGCTTGGAAACACCTAGAACAAAACAGCTCTTGAAATACGTTACACTTCTAATTTACTCTTGAGTTCTTTGAATGTGTCTTCTGTAAATTTTAATACACGTTTGATGTTCATATTTCAGAAACAGGCATTTGAGCACAATGAGGGGGTGGGAGGGTGCTCAGAACTGTGACCAACACCAAGGGAATAAAAACCCCTTTCCACACAAACAAGATTTGTTGAGAACAAAGTGTTGCCAGGAGAAAACAAAGGCAGAAGAGCTGTACAAGTAAAAGCCTCCACCTCTGCCTCCTTCATGCACCTTTGAAAAAGGAGAGTTAACAGTTCATAAGAACAATAATAAAAACCTGGCCAGGAGCCCAGGGCTGCTGCAGGTTGTGAGAGGTACCTCACACTACGGCAAACCACAGACCACAGCAGGAATGGGAGATAAGGAGAAGCCAGAGCAAACAGAAAACAGGCGCTGGGAAACGGCTGAGAAATACCTGCAGCACAGGATGAAAACCGTGCCTGTAGGAACATCACAGCCTAAGCCCACAGGAAGAGCTCGTTCTCAGGTGCTTGTCAGGAGACAACACCCAGGAAAGGGCTGCTGACAGCACAGCAGCTCTAAGAGAATAATATTCTCAACCCAGTGCCTCTCTGGGGTTTATATTTTGAAGATTTAACAGCATTTATACATTTATGGAACACCAAAATACTGTGACAAGACATCATTTCCAATGAATGCTATCATCATTCCTTCATGCTGATAGAAAAGAGAATTCTGTAGGGATGTGCATTACAGAGCAACGTGGTATGAAACTGCCGGGTCCTGCCCTGGGCTCACCCCAAGCCCTGCAGCTCCAGGCTGGGGCAGAGGGGCTGGAAAGGGCCCGTCGGGAAAGGCCCTGGGGGTGGATGGGAGCCCAGGGGTGCCCGGGGGGCACGAGGCCAATGGCCCCTGGGCTGTGCCAGCCATGGGGTGGCCACAGGCCCAGGGCAGGGCCCATCTCCTGTGCTGGCCCTGCTGAGGGACCTCGAGGGCTGTGTCCAGCTCTGGGCCCTCCCGGCCAGAGAGCCCTGGAGGGGCTGGAGCGTGTCCAGGGCAGGGAACGGGGCTGGGGAAGGGGCTGGAGCCCCAGGAGCGGCTGAGGGAGCTGGGAAAGGGGCTCAGCCTGGAGAAAAGGAGGCTCAGGGGGACCCTTGTGGCTCTGCACAACTCCCTGACAGGAGGGGGCAGCCGGGGGGGTCGGGCTCTGCTCCCAGGGAACAGGGACAGGACAAGGGGAAACGGCCTCAGGCTGGGCCAGGGGAGGCTCAGGTTGGACAGCAGCAGGAATTTCTGCATGGAAAGGGTGCTCAGGCCTTGGCAGGGGCTGCCCAGGGAGGTGTGGAGTCCCCAGCCCTGAAGGGATTTAAAAGCCACGTGGCTGTGGCACTTGGAGACATGGATGGCCTTGGCAATGCTGGGGGAATGCTTGGACTTGCCTCCTGGGGTGATGTTATGAGTCTTCCGTATTCCTTAACCATCTGTTTAACGCCCAAGGACACTATATCTTTAAGATGGCCCCGGGGGGCGGGGCCAGAGCGGCAGGACGCGGGTGCGGGTCAGGTCAACGGCTCAGTCCAACGGTCTCGGGACAGGGTGCAGCGGGGGCGCTGCCCTGCTTCTTGGTGGTTTGGGTTTTTTTTCCCTTTGTTGGTGTTCCCACCAGCTGGGAAAAAGGTTTTGTTGGGTTTTTCTTTTTTTTCCCCTTCCCTTCCCTTGGCCTCCTTGCCTTTCCTTCCCGTCTCTCCGGTCCGGGGAGCCTGCGGGGTGGCCCCGGCGAGCCCGCGGGGTGGCCCCGGCTGGTCCAAACCCCGGGGAGGGCCAAGCCGTTGAGCGAGGGGATGCAGAGGTCGGCCATCTTCGCTTGTTGTGAGGAGGAGGACCAGCGCCGGAGATCAGCAGGTTCCTCTTGCATCTGCCCTGCTCCAGGCTGCCGCGTGGATTCCCCTTCCCTTTCCCCTTCCCCTTCCCAGAGACTGGGGGAACCGGTTGCCAGCCCGTGTGGGTTTTTGTTTGCTTTTTTTACCTCTCCAGCATTTGTTGCATTTTGAGTTTTGTCCTGTTCTGCCCTATTTTATTTTGTATTAATAAACAGTTCGAGGGGGTTTTTTTCCACTTTTCACTTGTTAGAAATTTGTTTCATTGGTGGAGGAAAGGGGGAGACCCTTTCCCTTTGGAGGAGGCGCTCATTCCAGAGCGTTTCCTCCTAAAATTTTGTCTCCAAAACCGGGACAACAACTTGGATGATCTTAGAGGTCTTTTGCCATCTAAATTAAGACACAAAAAGACAAAGTAGAACACAATCACTGAATTCCACACAAAACAATTGAAATTGCTGTGCAGAATCAGGAAATTACTGAGACTTCCTCAAAAATAGTAAAACCAAGAGTTCTCTGCTTTAAGAGAATCAGAAAGTTCTTTAGGCAAATGATCATAAAAAGAATAAGGAAGAAACTGGGTGTAAGGCAACAGCATGGCATGGGAAGGGTATCAGGTCCAGGAGAAGAGTTCAGATAAATAAGTTCAGGTGAGAAGTGATATCCCTTGTATTTTAAGTGGATAGGGCTGGAATTCCATGCCAGAGCACACACATATTCCAGCACTGAATCAGCACCTGAGGAAACCATCACAACCTTACCAAGAGGCACAGGAGGTCTAACTTCCAGCACTGTGAGGAAAAAATCCTGCAAGAGCTTCCCAAGCCCTGACACTGGCACCAGGACAGCTTTAAACTCTGGTAGCCAGGCCAGTGCTGGATAATCCATAATTTGCATAATTTGTCCTGAACATCTGCCCATGTCATCAGACGTGGCACTGGGAAGCTGCCCACCCCTTAGAAGATGACCAGAGTCATGATTCATCTTCCTTTTGTTTTTTTTTTCCATTTATTTTGATTACAGTTCAACCCCTGCTATAAACCAATTCTTCCTCAGGGAATTCCCTGAAGTCCCATTAAAATAGGGCAAATATAGCAGAACCCAACTGATTCCCTCTGAGAACATCTGCAAGGTTGCTAACTTCTGTAGGAGCCCAATGCACAAGGTTTAGTCTCCACTTGGGAGCAGTCCTGTGTGCCGACCCCCTCTGCTGATGGAAGAGGAAGGAATTCTAAAACTGTGTGGGTCCAGCCACGGCTGGGAGAGATGGCTCCTGGCAGCTGGGAAATGCTGTGGTGGGACTCACCCCCCATCCATGCCCTCTGCAAGCTGGAGTTCTGGCAGGGTGAGCTGGCTCACCTCAAGCCTCGGGGACCAGAGAGTTTCTAGATCCAGGTTTAGGGGATGATGTAGCCTGGGGCTAAAAGGAGAAGAAAGCCACACACTCGGCCCCAAACACAATATCCAATGGAGACAGAATGGCAGACAAAGCTGTAGTTCCAGATATAAGCAGACATTGTAGACAGAGATTGCTTTGTATGGTTTGGGGGTTTTTTTTGGGGGAGGAGGTTATTGAATTAATTTCCAAATCAGTTTTCTACAAATAACAAAATAATTTAAAATGTGGGCATTTATAAAAATCTCATCTTCATATATCTCATCGTGCTGCTTTGATTTCTTCCATGGCCTGCACAGACTGTAACTGGCTAAGTAGGAAAACACATTATGATGAACAATCTATTTTCTCTATCTAATCAAGACTTCCTAAGACAGGGCAAACAAATCTAGCAGCGTATTTAACTCTCTTTTAAACAAAAATGCTTTCAGAGATCACTCATTCTGCTTTCTCGGGTTTTGCAGTGATTAAGGATCGATTCATGTGACTTCTCTTTGTTTGCACATCATAGTCAGTCGTGAATAAACAGAGGGCTCACAGGCCTGACCTCTGGAAACGGATGCTTTGGACTTTAATAACTACACAGCAGCTCTTGGTGTGGGTCTCCAGCCCATCTTTATGTCGTGTGAATGGCAGACTTGTCTAAATGTTCATTATCCCCCAATTTGAAATTATTGCTGAGCTCTGTGGAAGTTCACCTCTCAGGATTAACATTCACCTGTGATTTGTCAAGTGGTTCCTACAACCACATTTTTATTGACTTTGTAGAAGAACTTGATTAGGCAAAGAGTCCCTCAGGCTGAGGCAGGAGGTGTGAAACGCTGCCCTGTCCATTCCAATTGAAATGCAGGTACCACACACTCCGCTGAACTCAGTGAAAGGAAGGTGGTTCCAGCCTGCCACAGCAGCTCCAGGGAGCAGTGAGCAGACAGAGGTTACAACAGCATCTGTTGGACCTGTAGTCTCAAATTGCTACCCCTGAAATAATAAAGCAACAAAAGACTTAAAAAGTATTTATAGCTCTCATGTATTCCTTGTCTCGGAGCAGCTGGGCACATTTTTGGGGTTAGCAGTGAGAAAGGAGTATTGGAAAAACTGTTAAAAATAGGAAGCCGGGTGATAAATCACTCCCTGCTCTGCAATTATGGAAAACTTAAAAAAGAGAGGTGCTATTCTAGCTGGGAGTTTATTGATTTTGTCAATTAGAATTCTCAAAGTTTCCAACAGATCAGCTTTTTCATACCAGCTTCTTTGAAATGAGTGATAGCCGTTATCACTTCAGTGATGTGATGTAGTGATAACGTCGCTGAGGGGCAGGAAAGTGGAGGGGTTTATTCTAAAGAGCCACAGACACACCTCAGCTCTCTGAGGGTACTTCACTCGATTTTGGCAACCCAACATTCCAACAAATAGCATAAAAACATAATGTTTTTCAAGACACCTGTAGGAAATCATGGAACATTGTTCGTCCCTGCCAGCACTGTGTTATCAAGGCCCCAGGAAGCAGGTTTAATGAACCTTTAAATGACCCTTCTCCCAGAGATCATATTAACAGTGTGGCCACTGTTGCAAAAAAATAACCTTCCCCGAGTCCCAACAAAGCTACTGACACTTCTGTAAAGTTTTACGAGCACCACGTTGTGTGTTCAGAGATAAAGCACTCATCTTTTTAGAGATCATTAATCCCAGAATCACAGAATGGTTTGGGTTGGAAAAGCCCTCCAGGATCAGCGAATCCACCATTTCCCCAGCACTGCCACGTTCACCACTAACCCCTGTCCCCACGGGCCACCTCTCCGTGTCCTTTAGAAACCTCCAGGGATGGGGACTCACTGCAGAAGATCACCCTACGAAGGTCTGCAGAAAGACAAATTGACAGAAATTCACTCAGTTCTTTGGCAGGAATTGAGTTCACTCGATTCTCTGGACCACGGGACACGGACAGCACCACCACAGAACAGCCCCGTGTGTTATGTGGGAAGAACTGTCCAAGTGAAGGTTTCTTTTTCCTCTTGGAGGGTCAACTGTTCCTACACAATGGCAAGAGGTAAAAAACCAGAAGGATGGAGCTTGTTTGGCTGGGATCAGCCCACAGGAAGTTTCCTGACGGGTGGGGAGCAATTCCAACTTGAACTGAGTGGATATAGATCAATACCCTACCGATGAGCAGCCTTTGTAGTCATGGATAAAAACCATGACGAGGGAAGCCGAATCAGAAGATATTTGGGTTGAGAAACAAATAAATGATTTTTTGGGCTATATGTGAAAGGGGTTGGAAATCTTTCCCACTCAGCAGAAACTTATGAAAAAAGGATTAAAAAAAAAGAAGAAAGCACGCATAAGAGTAGATGCCTATGCTAATGCTCTTAACTTCAAAAACTACTGATTATACATTGCCTAGATTTTGCTTTTCTAGATCCCACTGAGTTTTACAGAATATAAACAGACCAAGATATATTTACATTCAAGTCAGATGTTGCCAATAATTTTCAGTAATATTTTTATGAGGTGAACATAAGGTTTAGTATCTGCAATCTGTCTGAGCTGCTGGGATGGTTTAAAGGTACCAACCTATCAAGAGTCATCAAATTTTGGGAAGAGCAAAGACACGAAACTGCATATTAAGGTGAAAAAAAAATCACACTGATTTGTATTTTAGAAAATATATGCTGCAGTCAGCATGTCCAGTAACCTCCCATTATTTACACACAGTCAGCCATAAATCTTTGGAATGCGTGACCCAGGAATGCCATCTACCAGTAATCATGAGACATCAACAAATCCTGTGCATAAATTGTAGCATACATTGGAGTAAGCCGGTCTGTGAGAATCCGAGAGTTTAAGCTGGTGTGCTTCCACCTGGAATTGTTATTTATTTAGGGTGGAAAACTCCAAGATCACTGAGTCCAGCTGTTAACCCACCACTGCCGAGGCCACGACTAAACCAAGTCCCCAAGTGCCATATAAGCTTCCCTGAAAAACAGAACCCATACAAAACCTGATGGCAAGAAATGATAAGGCTGTGACATGACCCTCAAAAGACCAAAAATTCTCAGCTAAGTTCGTAAAACAGCTGATCTTTGTAAGTCAGCAAAGCCCCAAGGGAATGATGTGAATTTATGTTCTCTGAAAATGTGGCCCCTGGAGCCTCAAACGCAGTGTGCAAAGGAAGAGAACAGAGATCTGGCTGGAGAATCAAGTCCATTTTAACACTGACTTTCCTATTCTGTCCAGAGGCAAAAATATTTCTGTTATTGCAGCTACAGCTCTTTCTGTAACACACTAGAATTCTTCTGACATGTGAGCAAGCAGGTGGAGACAGCCCCTGCCTGAAGTGGGAGATTCAAACTCAGGGTGCTTATACATGAGAAACTCTTCTTATCACACATTCCCAGTAACCCTCGCAGCAGGAGGGAGTTGGCTGCTGCTCCTGCACCAGAGGAGCACTGCTCTGCTATGAAATCACTGCGACTGATCTCATTTTGATGTCTGTCACTTGTCTCTAAAAGTTCACCAATTCAAGCCCCGACTTTAAGAGGGTTTCCTGCAAAAATCCACCACTGCCATGTGTTGATTGAACACCCACTGAAGCCTTTGACCAGGCTTAGCTGCTCCTAACACCTCAGCTGGGCTATGGAAGTCCAGAATCTGTCCTGTAGTTTCCCTGATCCACCACACAATGTCCAAATTCAGCAGCACTGAAAGCACATCATTTTTATGGATCCAGCCCTGGTCCCACCACACATCTGGAGCTGGTATTTGACAACTCAATTCCAAGTGCTCCACTGATGTCCAAAGACTTCTTGACAGAGACCTCTGATTGCAGTGGTGCCTCCCAAGGCAGCCAAGTGGCATTTGAGGAGAGGACAAGGCTAGCTGTGTGATTCCTAGAGTGTTCTGGGTTAGAAAGGGCCTTAAAGACCCTCCAGTCCAACCCTCCTGCCATGGGCAAGGACATCTTCCACTAGACCAGGCCTTGCTCCCAGAGAGGTCTGGAATGGGAAAGTTTAAATCCATTCTTAGGAAATGATGCACCAGTTTTCAAGCAAAGCCACAGCTGATGTTTCTGCTGTCATACGAAATACAGTTTGAACTTTTTTTGCCTTTTAAGTGGAATAATCAGTTCCTTCAAACTTGCAAAGGAAATGTCATGGAGAGATGGGAAGGAAGAGATGTGGGAGCTGAGAGAACAGGAAGACAGCATTAATTATACAGAACCTGACAGGTAGAGGAGAAAACGTTATGCTTTCCAAAAGGAGAAGAACGAACAGATGATTGAGATTTGCCATCAGGCCCTGCACGTTCCTCCCTTCTGGAACGGTGAAAATAAATCCCAGGATCTCAGTTAAAAGTCACCTGAGCTGGACAAAGCTGCTCACCTGCCCTCAGGTGGTGGCTGACATGACACTGCTCCTCACGATCAACCACGGGGTCAGAAACCTGCTGGTCCTTTTAACTCCCTTTTTCTTTTACTTTCCACTGTGGAGCTGCCCTCAAACCCAGACACCGATCTGTGCAGCCAAGGTCTTCCCTAAAGAATCAAATTCCAGCTTCAATCAGAGAGGGAAAAGCTTTGTCTCAGATCAGTAAACGCAGAGTGAAAAAAAGAAGAAAAAATGATGGCATTGGTTCTGCAGTTTGGCTGGGATTTTTATTGGGATTTTGGAAACTTCTAAAGGGAAATGCACTACAAACGGGTCTCCCTGGAGTTCCTGCATGGAGGAGGTGCTCTTGCACTGTGGCACTACAGCCGTGGCTGCTCCAAAAACCCCCAAAAGGAAAAGATTTCCCAAGGCATGAAACTGCACGAGCCAAAACAATTCATGAGCACTTAAGCCCAACACTGATTGCTTCCTTCAAGGAATAGTTTGTTTCAGGTTTTTCCCCTTGATCTAATGTCAACATTTGTCACTTAAACAAACACTCCTAATTTACTCTTGATTTCATAATGCAAATTACTTTTTCTATTACTCCATCTATTCTATTATTTAGCTTCTGCTTTATTTACCACTTTGTTTTGCATCTAGAACTCCCCCTAAGCAATCCCTGCATCAAGGGCTAGTTTATTTTTCCATTCCTTTTCTCCCACTGTTTGTGTGACTTAGACTCGGATCATAGAAAATCAGGTAAGAATCCTTTCAATGAAAAATTCCTGTGAGAAATTTCCTTTTGTTTCACCCAAACAAGCTCCTGGCTTCCAAAAGTTTGCAGGTCAGGGACTTCTCCAGCCAGAGTTTATTTAAATTTTAATCCATTTTTCTTCTATAATCACGTGTAATTTCCTCTTTTATATTTTTGCCTAGTTGCAGTTATTTCCATCACATATTCTGATTTTATGTCCCCTCTCCCCCTTCCTTTCATATTCCCTTGGTCTCATCCTGTTAACTCCAGGTGATCAAAATTCCTCTGACAAATCATAGAAAGATTATAATTTTTAAGGAAAAAATCCTCAGGTACTTCAAAATAGATTGGGGTTTTTGATTGTGATAAACTGTACTTTACCACGGGCCTGAAAGTTCAGCAGGTAACCAAGAACTCATTATCAAAAAGTGTTTTGGATACAATTACAGCTAAAATCTTTCCTTTAACACACTCATCATCCTGTAACACACAGTTATTTTTGGATGTTTGTACTTACTTAGCATTTGAGTGTGTGATTTAATAAAATAACAGAATTGAAGATGGGAGGAATGTTAGAATTCCTGGGTTCTTCTCCAGAACTTTTGCCCATCAGCAAATTATAGCTCATGGACAAAAGTTCTCTCTCTGCAAGACCAAAAACTGCACGCCTCTGAGGTGATGAGGCAATCAGAGATAGAAATTGAGTGGGACGACAAAATAGAAACCCAGGGGTACATAAAGAGTATTATTGGATTTAAAATAAGACGGATCATAAGCCCTGAAAAATACTTCTATTTCAAGTTAATAAATAAATGCTACAAGCTGATAACATGACACAGGTACACACCAGCTGTAACAACAAATAACATCAGATAAAGAGAGTCAGGCCCCAGAAAATCCTGTCATTTTTATGCATTTCTGGCTCAAACCATTTTGAGTCATTTTCCAGCTTTATCAGAAAAGACTGCTCATATGCTGCTTTCATTTCCTTGAATCCCCAGAGACTTCTGTAATCACTGTAGTTCCTCTAAAACAGAGCTCTTTAATAAGCAAAATACCCTAAGATAGCTAAAATTTTGTGAGCTGAGTGTTGATTCACACCGGTGGCTATACCACATAGAATTTGTTAAATGCCAGGAGATGATAAAGGAAAATGTGCACAGATTTTATAAAATAAATATTCCAGAAAAAAAGTACACTAAAAAAAACCCCCAAAAAACCAAAACACCCCAAACCACCAAAAAGTGGGGAAGGGAGAATGAACAGCAAATGGATTTAGAATCATGGAATCATTTAGGTTGAAAAAGGACTCCCATGGAGTCCAACTTTGTCCAACCTTGTCACCAGCCCACAGCACTGAGTGCCCTCTCCACACCTTCCTTGGACACCTCCAGGGATGGGGACGCCACTTGTCTAATTAACTGATTAGCCTGATAATTTTATATTACTAAGCTGACCTCTTATTTTTCAATGTCTACACTGAAACAAAGCATCCTTAGGGAAAGGAGCTCAATTTTCCACCTAACCCCAGAGTTTCTGCCTCAAGGAGGCAACGAGGTCTCTCCTTAAAAATACACTCACACACACAATCCTTGATTTGCTAACCAAGATAATTTGGGAAAACTCATGCAAAATGAACGTATTCCATTCCTTGACCATTTCTTCTCTACCAGCCCAGAGGGTTCCTTCAGGAAAACTTTGCAGCAGGAGGAAGGAGCTCCCTGCCTTTAGTGCCCTGATTCTGCCCCACAATGCTACACATGAGCTATAGGTGTGTCTGTCTCACACATCTCCATTTCACTTCTTGGAAACCTGCAGTAAATAGTTGACACTCAAGACATATTTCTGGTTCTTTCTGGAACTCATCTGTGTTTTTTTCAGGTGTTCTCACTCACTTTCATTTCATCCCTTAACAGTGTTTTAAACCCCTGCCTGTTTAAGGGCAATTGGCAAGGAACTCTCTACCCAGACACTGATAAAAGTTACTTGCACTTGAACTTCCCTACCCATATGTTTCGATAGAAGACAGCTTGGGGTTAAAAGATTTTAAGTTGCATTGGTTGCATCTAGAGAAAAAAAAAATCCTAGTTAGGTATCAGGTATTTCTTCCCTTTATGTCTAATTTTAGGTATTTAAATATTGGAGTTGAATGTTTTGACCATGAGCAACTCAATGAATCAAAGCAATGCTTGTAACCTAATTTCCAGCACTGCTTTTTTTTTTTTTTTAGGATGGATTTTGTCTGTTTTCATTATTTCCACTATTTCCTACTTGCTTCAGTCTCTGTGCTCATACACCTACGCCTCATGCTTGCTCTTCTTCTCCCTGCTATCACATTTCTAATATAATATACAGGATATAATATAATATACATGACATAATATATGGATGTACACCATTACTTCTCTCTGAATTAATTTTTTCTTGATCTTGGGAAGTGTAAATCCAATCACTGCCAGGTTTAACAGGATGAGAGTCAAGATTTACTGGGTTCTGAACCACAGCCTGGTCTTAAACATGACCACAGACTGCTGCTGAATAGATTTTTTTTAATAATCTTTCCAATCTCTATCTCTTCTGAGAAGCTACTTGCCTGCAACAAAAGATAATGTGTAGTTTGATTAAAGATGAATATTTTTCCTCCACAGCACACGTATATAATGTACTTTAAAGTAGTTTGAGCTTTCACGCTTCATCCTGGTGAATGCTCCCACATCAGGACAGCTACAGTTACCACGAGAGCAATGAAAATAAATATTTAAATAGAAAACATTTCCGTTTGAAAAGAAGCAGCAGCTTCAAAAGATGCGAGTGCAGCAAGGTCTTTTTTCTGCTCTCTCCACCATTTTGTTAGGAAGAAGATTGAGAGTGACCCATTTAGGCTGGGCTTTGCCTCAGCTTTGTGCCTGCGGTGCAAGGGAAGGAAAGAAAAGCAGACAGAGGATGTGACAGCTGTAAAACCACCTAAAGTGCTATCATGGTCATGCAACCATTGAGTCAATAAGGCTGGAAAAGACCTCCAAGATCATCCAGCCCAGCCTTTCACCAAATCCCACCACGGCCACTAAACCACACCAGAAAGAGCCCCATCCACTCATTTTCTGAACAATTCCAGGATGGTGACTCCAGGACTGCCCTGGGCAGCCCATTCCAATGCTTAACACATGAAGCATTGGGTCATTGGTTAAACTCAGGTGAAGTTGAACCTGAAATATGAAGAAAATTTGTCATATGGAAAAAAAACCCCACCAAAATTGGCGACTTAATGAAAAATAAAGTATGACTAATGACTTCTCAAGGAACATATTAGCACTGGCTGGATTGGCAATCAGCCCTCTTCAACACTAATTCTGAATAGATAACATTAATTTATAAAAAAGCAGTTTTAGCATTACATCCAATATCCCTCTTGTTCAGCACACAGCAATTAGAGCCCTTGAGAAATCACGCTCCTAGAAACATTGCTTTGCTTGGCACAATCAGTTGGCTGCCTCAGAAACTGAAGGAAAAGCATTCTCACCAAATATTTCCAGTGGCCTGATCACTGGGATCATTTGGGAGCTGTACAGATTCAGTAGCTGCTCAGGATTTACACTGCTGTTTATGACTTTTCCTTCTCAGGATGTGGAAATCTGTCTAGCACCAGCAGAGTCACCCAGACACACAAGCAGACATCCTAGGAGCTGAAGAAATTAACCCAAATTAAACCTGACAAGTTCACGTCATGGCTCCCAGAGTCACAGAGTCATCCAGGCTGGGAGAGACCTCCAAGGTCATCAGCTGTCACCCCAGCACCACCAGCACCGCCCCTGAACCACATCCCAAGGGCCACATCCAGACAACTTTCGAACACTTCCAGAGATGGTGACTCCACCACCTTCCTGGGCAGCTCATTCCAATGCCTGGCCAATTTATTCCAGTGCCTGACCACTCCCTTCCAGTGAAGCTTTTCCCCTAATATCTGATTTGTACCTTCCCTGATGTCACAACGCTACAGAAATGTCGGGTATGAGGTGCCTCTCTCCAGTCCTGACATCACAGGCATGGAAATCAGTAAGCCCCAAGCTGAGGCAATGCAGAAAATTCCACATCAGGCGTAGAAAAAGTTGATTTTCTTTTTATCCTTTATAAAAACTGGGACTAAATTAAGTTTTAAGTTAATCTTCTCTAAGATACCATGGTAGGTAGTCTGAGAGTATATACAGTCGGTCAATATTCAAACTCCCTATGCAAGACACATTAGGCAAATATATTTAATAATATGCATGTTATATATGCATATATATTTGATAAATAAATTTAGACAAATTGAAGAGTTTTTTGAATTTCATAACACAAAAAATCTGCACCCAATTTTAAGACAACTCTCAACAGACTGATTCATACTTTGAAACCATGCCCTTGTAACCTTGAAGGAATCAGAAACATTCATTGGGGACAAGACTTTTTTTTTTTTTTAATAAGTTTGATAACACAAGCCCATTGTGTTAAAAAAAAGAGATGATAAAGTGTATCTGCTACTCCATGGCACCAGTCTGTGACTGTGTGGGCAGAACTGTGTATGCAGCAATGCCCCCCAAACCCAAGCAAACTGCACAACCTGTTCCTTCAACTGGGGATATACAAAGAAACCCCCAATTTTACAGATAGAAGGAGCTGTAATTTCAAAAGGGAGACCTTTAGCCACAGGCTTGTTTCAAGCATAAATTATTACGTTGTGGCATATGGAATGCTTGCCAGTATTTATCTCTGACTCACCAGCTATTCTCTGGCAAGATGGAACACTAGATTAGAATCATAGAATCCTGGAATGGTGTGGAAGGGACCTCAAAAATCTCCTATTCCACCCCCCTGCCATGGGCAAGGATGTCACTCCCTAGAACAGGTTGCTCAGGGCCCCATCCAACCTGTCCTTGAAAGAAAACTCAAGTAAAATTCAGAAACTATTAAGATGTAAAGGTGTCAGTAACCCAAAAGGTGGGGGCCTCCTTTACGTTAAAGGAACACAAAAAAAATTTCAGGATTTTACTATTGATCCCCCATCTGGAACTATTTTTGGCTTTTAAAAACACGCTATTTGTTTTCAGTTGTGAAAACCAAACTCCTCATTACCACAGAAGCCCTGCTATAAAGTCAAAAATCCCTGAGGCTGGAAAATCCCTCCAGCCCATGGAGTCCAAGCTGTGCCCGATGCCCACCTTGTCCCCAGCCCAGAGCACTGAGTGCCACCTCCAGGCATGGGGACTCCACACCTCCCTGGGCAGCCCCTGCCAAGGCCTGAGCACCCTTTCCATGCAGAAATTCCTGCTGCTGTCCAACCTGAGCCTCCCCTGGCCCAGCCTGAGGCCGTTTCCCCTTGTCCTGTCCCTGTTCCCTGGGAGCAGAGCCCGACCCCCCCGGCTGCCCCCTCCTGTCAGGGACTTGTGCAGAGCCACAAGGGCCCCCCTGAGCCTCCTTTTCTCCAGCCTGAGCCCCTTTCCCAGCTCCCTCAGCCGCTCCTGGGGCTCCAGCCCCTTCCCAGCCCCGTTCCCTGCCCTGGACACGCTCCAGCCCCTCCAGGGCTCTCTGGCCGGGAGGGCCCAGAGCTGGACACAGCCCTCGAGGTGCCTCAGCAGGGCCAGCCCAGGGGCCGGGCCCTGCCCTGGGCCTGTGGCCACCCCATGGCTGGCACAGCCCAGGGGCCATTGGCCTTCTAGGTGCATAATCTACTGTCCCACTCAAATTTTCTCAAAGAACAGGCAAATGACACCGTGGAAGCTTTGGGTTGTTCTCACCAATCCACCCCTTCTGTCCCAAAACATCGCTGGGGGAAACAGAACTCCTTCCCTTCCTCCACACCTGTGACAGTCTGCTTTGGCATTGTAAACAGCTCCAAAACCATTCCATGGACACAGATACAAGAGGATTAGGATGGTACTGTTGGAGAAAGGCTCTTCTGGGCAGGTGAAGGAAAACCTAACACTCCACCTTGTTTACAACAGGTAGCAAGGGCCCCTGCTGGCCCACACTCTCTCCTAAATGAACTTAAAGGGTGACACCTGACCTACCCTACACATTTCTGCCAGCAAATCTGTCAGTACAGGGTGGTAAAACATCCTCTCTTCGCAATCCTCAAGGCACAAATGCACCCCCAGTGAGTGCAGAACACCTCTGCTGCTTCAGCCTGTGCTTCAAAGACCTCCTGTGATGACACAAACACTACAGATCCTGGATTTCAGTTTGTCCCAGAATGCTGTGCAATAACACAAAGACAATTTATTCTGTTTCATAGCAAAGTGAATACAGGAATGTGAATAATTAATGCAATTTTATCAGAAATGGAAACGGTTCAGAATTAAAGAGTCATTAAAAGCACATCTGGGAAGGGGTTTTGGAGAGCAAAAGTGAACAGATATCACTGCTGGTGTATATCCTGCACTTCCCAGCCGTGAGCAACTAGGAAAGAACAATTGCACATGGATAGCATTCCAGCAGGAGGCCTGTTTTATCTCAGCGAAGCAGCTGAGCCAGAACACTTCCCCTCGGGTCCGTGCCACTCTGACCAGTTCTCCAATTTGAGCCCATGCCTGGTTCCATCCACAAGGACAAAACTTGATGACAAACAACCCCCTCTGACACCAGTCAGGCCGCGAAGGCACAGAAATTCTGCTCCACTCATCAAACAGCAAATAAATGAACAGTTCCCAAGGCTGTCCCTTTGACAAGGCAGTTGGGAACACTCCACGAGCTTTGCCCTGCTCACCAGCTCTCTCTGCTCACCCCATGTTTCCGATGATCCTCTTAAAACTGCAACCCACCACTGCCCCCCATCCCACCGGCAACCAGCCCTCAGAGGAAAGTTGTGTTGTTCGAGCTACTCAAACCTTCCAGCTGACAGGAACTGTCCTCTCCTAGTTAGAGAAACAGGTGGGGTGAGCACAGCACTCCTGAAACCTCAACACTTCATATTCAGCTGAATGAAGTGGAATAGTTAACACTGAGTTAACAAAAAGCTCTCCCAATGCGAATGAAACCAAATAGCCCAAACTCCTGCCTACATCCCACACTTCCTTGTCTGATCCCAGGTCCCGGACTGGGAGCACAGGATCAGCACAGACAAAAGTATCCATGACAGAGAGTCCACCTGATCCAGCCACTGCTGGGTTCTGGTTTGGGATCAGCTCCTCGTTTTCATTTCATCCTGGGAAACTGAGAGCTCTGATCACAGCGTCAACATGTGTCAAAAATTCATTTCCACATCCCACAAACTGTCTCTCAAATAACACATCATGCTTCAAAAGAAATTCCAGGAGAATTTAATGCTCAGAATATTCCCATCAATTTATTAATGCGAAAGCTGAAATAAATTCTCGACATCACGATTTTAGTTTTGCTATGAAAATGAATTGAAAATGTGGACCAGGTTTGCGCATTTCTTTATCTGCATGTTAAACACATCAGCTCAATGGCAGCCTCCTTTGATCTGGGGAATTGTGATGCAGTGGTTTCAACAGAGACTTTAGGGCACAGACTGCAGTTTGCCTGGGCCTCTACAGATGGTTTGGAATGCAAATACAAGTGAAAAACCCGACAGAAAACAAAAATACCACTGTGTTCCTTAAGTGTAGTCACCCCAAAATGTATTATTACAACACAGAATCTACTGATCATAGAATAATGGAGTTCCAGAATGGATTGGGTTGGAAGGCAATACCTTGATTTTTCACCTTTTTTTTTCTTGTTCATCAAGAAAGACTGATCATTTGAGGTTTTATTCCATCAAAACCTGGCCTTTTTTATTTTAATTTTAAAACCATTTTGGGCATCACTGAGAAACTCACTTTACTGCGAAGGCATAGACAGATCCCTTCAGGGTCTGGCTGACTTTGAGGTGTCAGCACAGCACTTTGCAGCACCTCCAGTGCATTTTGGACACAGACAAGCAGAGCATCCATGTCCACCTCCTGCTGTGTCAGAAGATAAAGCCTCCCAGGACACCCAAGAGATAGGAATGTTAATAATTCTCATGCTGAGAGTATTCAGGGCCTTGCCTGAAAATATCATTTCATATCAAACAGATGACCAGAAAGAAATCAGACACCTCAGTGACATCATCTTCATCCATGCCACTGTCACCACACCCACACAAGGGTTAAATGATTTTTGAGATCATTCCAGCCCCAAATGAGCTCAGGCTTGGCACGTACAAGATTAGAGGGGAGAAAAAAAAGGCCACTCTAAATTATGCTCAACAATGACACATTGCAGTTTCAGAAACTCAGGGACATAAATCAATATTAAGTTTCCGAGCTCTCTTGACAAGAAAAATCATCATATAATTACAGAATCAAATGAGAGACAAGTCCACGTTGTAAGTATTTGTAAGCAGGTTGGTATCAGTCGCACTTCAGAAGCAAATATCTCATTTACAAGCCAATTTGAGGAATATAAGCTGCCAAATTGAGCCTGAAGCCTGAAACCCAAAGTCTGCAGGAAGAAGCCAGTCCTCTAATTTCCTGCATGACTGGAGACACAGAAGTAAGACAAAGTGTCATTTTATTAAGGCTCAGAAAACATGCTTTTAAACTCAGGTGGAGTTTAATTCCTTGGCTTCCAGAGTTTTAGAAACAAACTCTTGCTTAAAACAGCTCAGTGCTGAGGCTTAATGGGCTGAAGGCAATCTGTGTTAATGGAGTCCACTCTGGAGTGGAGTGGATTTGCTTCTCTCAGTGCCTTTAGCTTGGAAATAGCCAATATTTCTTTCTTTGCCTTATTATTAGTAATTGTAGGGATAAGAAATTATTGATCCATCTTAGCTGTCATCTGGTTTAACCTTCAGACTCCTCGTGAGCTCTAGGGACTTTTGCTGTTTGTCTTAAATTAAATAATTGTTAGAAACTCAAAGGGATGAAACAGTTCCTCCCCTAATTATGCATTTCATGCCTTGCTAAACTCCTTAACAAAACTGAGTCAGTGTTTTATGGCTGACAGGGCATTATTTGTGGGGAAAATCAGTGCTCATTTGAGTGGCTAAATTGAGAAACAACCAAGCTAAAACCTGCTGATTTAAATAGCAACTGATTATCTTGAACCGATCTTTGAAAGTGGCTACTACATGGAATTTCCATGCTCCTTCTTCTTGGAAGGGGACAACTGAGTATCACATCATCATCTTATTTATTTAGCTATTTCCCTGAATAAAAATAATATGAGGAAACAAGACCTCTCTGCTCATTATTTCCAAACATCTTCCCTGGGAAACAACCCAACATCAAAATATTTTATCATCACACTCCCAGCATCTAAAAATTTGTGCTTGTCTGGCTGTTTGTGGCTCTGTGCTGCCCTTCTCCTCAGACTTCTGCTGCCTCTAGACACAGCCGCCAGCATAAAACTGTACTTTTTTGTCTCTAATAACACCCTCACGCCCAGGTGCTGAGCCCCTGGACCTGTGACACAATGACTTTCCTTTTTTCAAGGTACGTACAATTACATAGATTGCTTGAACATTATTTTTAGCATTCATTTTAAAGCTCAAAGTGTTTCATCTGCCCTCCCTTCCCGTACATTAGGACCTCTCATTGTTTCTCATGCTTTTAGCAATTATTTTTAACAGTTCTTCTTTTTTTTCACCTCTGAATATGGTATAATAAGGAATATAAATTCTCAGTAGGCTGTTTTTACCTGGTTAGTCCCCAGCTTTAAAGAGAAATACAAGAAAATACACGAACCAAAAAGAAAAACCTTCAGGTTCCCAGCTGTGACAGCAGCAGATCAATGTTTGCTGTTCCGTCTTGACTTGAGTATCTCTTCTATGATCATTTCTCCAATTTATATTCATTACAGAACACCTGCCAGATCTGTTACCCAAATTATTTGGTGTCCCTGTTGTATCCCCCAACGTGTGAAACCACCCCTTGTGCAATCAAAACTCAAGTCTGCTTTGAGAATCACCACATAAAAAAAGATTGATTTTCATCTTGGAAATGTCAGACTTCTGCCTATAACACTCAGCTACATTTTTCAGGAGCAGTAAAGTTCAAAAAAGAGCCCCAGCCCTGACACATCTCCGACACATCATGATGGATGTGACAGTTCTGCTGCTTTACTGCCAGAAATGTCCTGCAACAGAATGAGGCAATCAATGAAGAATAATAAATCTATCCCAGAGCCCAGAACTATTTTTTGCACATGCAGAACAGCAGAAATGACACATTAGTTATACCTCTGGAGGTAATAAACCAGCACACTTTCTTTGCTATTACACAATTCCGGTTAAACAGTTTAATCTTTACGTGTTTTATCTGCTCAACACTTCACCATCAAAACTCCCAGTATGCATTTCTGGATTATTAATGCAGTGGATTAAAAAAATAAGAGGACAAGGAGAGAGAGGGAGAGAACTGAAGACACACTTTGCAGTTAAAAGAAGAAGTTTTCTTACCATTTTTTCCGGTCCCTCTGCCAGCCAGGAGAACAACTGCTGCTCCAAAGGAATCTGCTGAATTACGTTCCCTTCATCCTGGAACACATTGCTCCTGATTAATACTGACTCAAAAATTTTACCTTGAGTGCACAGCACAAATACATTTCATTTCCCTTTTTTTGAGGAGTCCCGTGTTTGAGATAAATTACAGCAAGTTTGGAAAAGTTAATTTGACGTGCATAAATCAAGGCTTTGCAGAGAAAGGATTGGTTTGATTTATAACCAATGCCTTTGAGTGTATTCTCCTACCTATCCTTCAAGTAACAGCCTTGATTTCAGCAAGAGGGAATATACTTCAAAATATGTATTTTCTGAGGTCATTTGACCACGCCACCAACAAAACAAGCCCAGCTGTGCCAGCTCAAACACGGTGATTTAAAATACATGAGTTCATTTCACATTTTCAGTACACAGGCTCAATAAATTTAAAAACTGTTGCAGGACTAGATTGATGGTTCCTTGTGCTTGTGTATGATTTCCAAAATACATCCATGGATCACTGTCATAATTCAATTTCTCCCATTATTTTATACATTCATAAGCACACAGACAATATTTAATGCTGCAGTAACTGAGTTTGGATGAGGCAAAGCACACAGAACAAGCATGTGTGTGACTAAAGCCCACTAAAACTGGGAATTAGGAGGAATTCCAGGGCCAAGGACCTTCTCTTTTTTCATTTGGGTTTTCCTAGGCTGCGGTTTTAAAGGCAGGAACATCCTGGCACTCTCCCTCTCTTGCCCCCTGAAGGGCACTGGCTGCATTTATAACCAGGCTGAGGAAGGAACCAGAAGCGAGGTTTCTTCTGCTTTTGCACAAACCTTAAATAAGTTCCTAAACCTGTTAGTCAGGCTCTGCCCCAGAGCAGTGGGGACCTGGCTGTGAGGAAACACTCAAGGTAGGAAATGAGTTTTGATGACCCCGAAATCACTCCTGACACCACTTGGTGGTAGCCCTTTGCTAAAAGACTGCCCCTGAGGAGTCCCTGTGAAATGTCAGATGTCAGATGCAGAAAATAAGAACAAAAAGCAGATTTCAGCGTGTCTGTGCTTGGACACAAAGCAAAGTTATCACTTATTTCTGTGTGTGGCCTTGTTATCCCTGAGACCCCCTGGTCCGACACGGCTTCACTCCCCTGGTTCTGGGGAGGGCAGGGAAAGAACAAATCCTCCCAGTCCACCCAAGGAAACTACAGCAGGATCATGAGCCACTTCCCATGGATGAGAAAGCGTTCCCATGACAATCCCTCTCATCCCTGCATCTCACTGCTATTTCCAGCAAGCACAGCTTGGTTTGTTCCAAGTGAAAACAACAATGCACTTTCTGAGGAAATCAAAATTAGCAGGAGCAGTGCAGCACTGCTTTGTAGTTGTTTCTGACAATTAATAAATTAATTTAAGTGCCAAGGGAAGAGACAGAAAATAAGTCAAATGGCTATTTCCCTTCAAGCTGGATGATTTTTTTTAGAGTATTTTCTCTGGGATCAGTGAAATGCTCTGAAAATAGTTTGCAGGTAACAGTTCATTTAAAAACAAAGCAATAACTCTAAAAAAAAAAAAGATTCTGATTTTTTTTTTTCCTAGGAGCTAAAATAACATTTGGAACGTTCTTTAATTTTTTAATGAAAGGAAAATATTTTGCATTAATATAATGAAGTTGCTTATTATACCCAAAGCTATTTTTAAATTTCCCATAACTGGCATAACAGTTCACCTAAATCATCTCTACTTTTAATGTAATCCTTTTAATTCCTGATACAAACCTAATTTTTAAACAACTGTTAAATAAATAGCAAGTCTAGAATTGGTACAGCTCTTGCAGCATTGTGCCATTCCCTACCACATGAAAACACTCTGTAATATAAAATTATTCATTTGCAGTTGCCATTCCAGCTCAAAAACCTATAAAGGCTCCCCAGAGTAACTTCCAGTAATAACAGACTTAAACACATTATTTTGATTAACCAAGATGCTTCAACATCTTTCATGTATTGTTAGCTCAACTCAGATTTTCCAATCTGTTCCTTGATGTCCTTATCAGAGGAAAATGGAAGGATTTTCTGGACAAGGAAAGGAGCAGGGTGGTTTCAGGTGAGGTGAGGGCTGTCAGATGTCAGGGAAATTCCAGTTCAATCTCCCAGCCCCCTCATGATCTGCTGACCTTCTTCCTGTGCATAAATGAGCGGTAGGAATTTAATTCCAAGCCAAAGGACCAGAACCCAAGTAGATGCTTCAAAATCTGATTTCCTGCACTGATAGAGACAGCAGAACAGCGTTCCCCAAGTTCCAGCTGAGGGGTTTGTCTTTGATGTCTGCTTTTAAACATCAGAGAGCCAAAGCCCCGCTGTGTTTGTGCCAGCAGCAGGAAAGGAAGGTTGATGCCCACACCCAGTGAAAGCCTTGGGCTGGTGCAGCAGAGAGCAGCTCTTCCCTCTACCATCCAAACTTCCAGATGCCACTGGCATAACCAGGGAGCCAGGCACAGGGAATGGTCGAACCTCCCCGATTCACTGGCTCTGAAGTGCTGCATTCTCAGCCTGCCCGACAGATTTTATTTCCTATGTACCTTGATTTAAAGTTAAAAAAACCCCTCAAGTGAATCTGAAGCGAATGAACGGGTTGTTTGGTTGTTTATTTTGGCAAGTTAGAGAATTTCTGTCTGGAGTCACAGAACCCTAGGTTGCCAGGGACCCATGAGGATCCAGTCCCGCTCCTGAGCCCTCAATATTGCCCTTTTTAGGGTGACTTCTTCTTTTAAATCAGTACAAGAACAACAGGACAAGCAGAAGTTTAACCAGCATCCTCCCTCAGCTCCTCTAACTGAATTTTGCTGATTGTGATTCTAAATGCTGCTGAGATTCAGCTCCTAAAAACGTGTGATAACAACTCCAGCAGCACGGACACTCTGACCTTCAACTCTTAATTAATTTTAACAGACATGGTTGTGTTTTGAAAAACCAAAAAAAATATAAAGATCTGGCCTGCTCTTTTCTAAAACAAATAAAAGGTAGAAGTCAGCCTACTGAATGCATGTAATGAGATTCACAACAAAAATAAACTTATTAAAATGGCTTATCGTTACTAAGAAGGGGGTTTCATCCATGGGGACAAAAACCAAACCACAAAAAACCAACCAACACAAAACCAAAACAAAACCAAAACTCACCAAAACAGTGCTACACACTAAGGCTGCATTTAAAAAACCCAGTTTCAAACTAAAAGCAAACAAGATCTAAATAAGTTTGGTGTAATTTTCACAGCTGTAGTGACTTTTAACTATAAGAAAATGAATATTTTTTGCTAAACCTTTCTGAGACCTCACACTGCAGGTAGTGGGGGGACCTCAGGATCACCTTTCCTTTGCAAAGTCACTGTAGAGTCACCTAAGTTACGTTTAAAACTAAACTAATCACTCAATTAATTCAAGACCATAAATATGGAAGCTGTTGTTCCTAATGAGATTAAAAATGTAGTCTATTCTAGGTCAGCCATGTCTTTATGGCTACAAAGAATAACATTAAGGCCTTGTAGGAAATAAAATAGATTCAGAATTAACACCCACGCTTTATCCAGAGCAATGGGACTTTACAGAGTTTAACACAGAGGTTCTTTTCACTTTTTTGTAGTGTCTACTTCAACTAATGTCACTGTGAGAGACTTTAAATCAGTGTAAGACTAAAATCCCACAGACTCCTTTCATTGTTCTCAGACTTGTGAAGAACCTGTTGTTCAGAGCGGCCCAGGAGAGGTGGAACTGTGAGAGGGGATGAGGTAGTGTGGCATTTTATAATGAAAATGTTTTCACTCCCCAGGAGATCAGACAATTAAAAAACCTAACCCTTTTTGCATCCTTTAAACACAATTTATGTGGCTCTCCCTTCCCCGAGAGAGAGAATCTGTTCCTTGGATAGGAGAAACAAATCTGAGGAGTGCAGGGGCAGTAAGTGAAGGGCTCTCTCCATGAATATCCACCTACTCACACATGGAATAACCAGCTCCTGAGGCAGTAAATAAAATTCATCCCTTCAGCAGCTGTGAAACACAGAACACTAAATAATTCAGCTCCCAAACAGTAATTACAGGATGCTGACAGCAGGAACTGCCAACCCTGAGGATGCAGAGATGACCCCAGGATGTGCTGATGTTCCCTCTGACCCCCCTGCAAACTGGAAAATGAGCCCCTGCCTTAAATAGAGGTTCTGTGATGCACGGCCCTGCTGAGGGGGCTTTGTAAAGAATTCCCAGTGTCCTCAGCCTGAAATGCCTGGGAGCCAAGACAATTTGCAAGAGCATGCTGAAACCACCTGAGGAAATTGTTCCAGTCCCTGCTCAGGCAAGGATTAATGCTGCTGCTCCTAGCAGGTCAAAATCCCCTGGAATTCCCACCCTGCACGAGGCAGGACAGTATCAGACAAAACCACCAGCTCTGCATTATACACATCCCACTGCTGGCCACAAGCTGGCACAGTAAATATTCCCAGAATCCCAGAACAGCTGGGGCTGGAAGGGGCCTCTGGGGATCATCCAGGCCAATCTCCCTGCCCAGGCAGGGGCCCCTGGAGCAGGTGGCACAGGAACACATCCAGTTGGGTTTTGGATGTCTTAGACACGGAGACTCTCCCTGGGCATCTGTTCCAGGGCTCTGCCACCCTCCATGGAAAGGTCTTCCTCATGTTGCGGTGGAACTTGTGGTGTTGTATGGCCAGTGCTCCTCATCCTGTCACTGGACACCACTGAACAGAGCCTGGCACCCTCCTCTGACACCTCCTGGAGAGATTTGTGTGGATTGACGGGATCCCCTCTCAGCCTTCCCTTCTCCAGCCTGACCAGGCCCAGCTCCTGCAGCCTCTCCTCAACAGGAAGATGCCCCAGACCCCAGATCATCTCTGTGGCCTCTGCTGGACCCTCTCCAGTAGCTCCTTGTCCTTCTTGAACTGCAGAGCCCAGGGCTGGACACAGCACTCCAGACGTGCCTCACCTGGGCAGGGCAGAGGGGCAGGATCCCTCCCTGACCTGCTGCCCACACTCTTCCTGATGTCCCCAGGATCCCACTGGCCCTCCTGGCCATGAGGACACTCTGTCAGCTCATGGTCACCTTGTCTCCCACCAGCACCTTCAGGTCCTTCCCCACAGAGCTGCTCCAGGTCCCCCCGGCCTGTGCTGGCACTGGGGGTTGTTCCTGCCCAGGTGCAGGACCTGCATTTCCCTTGTTGAACCTCATCAGGTTTCTCTCCACCCAACTCTCCAGCCTCTCAAGGTCCCACTGAAGGTCAGCTCAGCCCCCAGGTGGATCTACCAGTGCCCCCAGTTCTGAGCCAGCAGCAGCTCCCATTACCAGCACTGCCCACTCCAGGGCCTAATCCCACACCAAGCAAGATTCCCTGGCCTGAAATTCCGTGTTTCCTCTGATCCTCCCATCACTTTTTCTAACTATGGCACTAACACAGCCAGAATAGAGTGAGGTGCCAGGGATGGATTTTCTGCTCCTTCCTGCTGTTACCTGTCCATATAATAAAGGAACATCATCATCAGGACAAGGCCTGGCCACAGAGAGCAATGTCCACCTGGAAAGCCCAAGAATCACCTCTGGATGGGGTGAACAGAGAGATCTGTACCCAAAATGTGCTGGAAGGCAGACCCCAGGTGTGCTGGTGGTGTACTCCAGGAAAGGGATATCCCAAAGCTCCCATATCTCCAATAACTCCAGGAAAGGGATATCCCAAAGCTCCCATATCTCCAATAACTCCCTTTAAGTGCTGGATTGAGGAATGCCATAAAATCGCTCACCACCACCTTCATTCGTTGCTCTTCTGAACAGCTTCCAATTATCCCTCTGTGCTCAGACATGACACAACCAAAACATAAACCATGATGTACAGAACGGCCATAAAAAATAAGTACAGCTGTCACTCTGGTGGATAGAAAAAAACAGGTAAGAAAAGGGTCCAGCTGAAAGCCTGCTTTATCAGACCGCCTTAAAAATGGTAAAGATCAAGTGTTTGGTCTGATTTTATAAAACACATCCTACTGCAAGCCCAGGTATCTCATCAAGCCTTTCCAAAAGCATATGCTTTCCTTCAGGGCTTTTCATGTCCAGCCCATAGAAAGGATAAATATTCCTTTAAGTGGCAATGATTTCTGAAAGATGAATTTCTAAGTGATTTATGCTTTAGGCAGTGTGTTTAAAACCTGACATGAAGCTCTAAACCGATGAATATTCCTGCGTTGCTCTTGCACTGATTTAAAAGAAAAAATCACCCAAAAAAGGGCAGTATTTGCTTGAGTTCTGAAAATACAGTCCCAGTCTTAAAGGATGTCAAGAGCTGAGGAATATCCCTGATGTGATGATAAAGATTTTTGTAGGAAGCCAACAAAATTCCTGGGAAATGTATCCTGAAGTAAAAAATTTATCAGACAATCTGCTCTCCATGGCCAACGGTACCTCTGGAATCAGTGTGTTCCATTGTTAACAATCAAATAATGGGAATAACCAGAATGGTTATTTTGAGGATAAATGAAGGAAGTCGCTTTAGCCATCACTGCTAAGAGAGACATCTGTGATGTTCAAAGATAAATCAATGTATTTATACATTAATACCACAGGGGAAAATACTAAAAAAAGGGAATTGAGGAAATCATTTAGTCTTTCTCTAATAGCTCTTCCCCAAAACCTGAACATTTTCTCCAACGTGTATTTTCAGCATTAGTGGCACCTGCAGCTAAAGACAAGCAGGCAAATTAAGCACCTTGCAAAGACTCAGCCACAGCATCTTCTCTTCTCCCAGCTAATTAAGGAGTTTTCCTCTGAGCCTGAAGCTGTCTAATCATGGCAGAGGCATTCCCCCATCATTAGGGATGACTCTGGAATCAATCCTGCAGCAGGATGCAGACTCAATTTAGTATCTGATTTTTAATTATAAGCACTAGATACCAATTTCCCTAAGTTTTCAACATAAAGAAAATCAAACACCATGACTGAGATTTCACAGTGTTTTGTTATTCATAAGTGGACTAAAACTGAGCAATTTTGCTTTCACAAAAGCCAGGCATAATCCAAACGATTACAGAGCTAAAATCCCTCCCTGCCCAATATTGCTGATCAAAACCAATGGAACGGTCAGGCCTGAGATAAGATCTCTGTATCATTTTGGCAGCTTTATTGTTATTGTTTTTTAACTCTTGGTAGAAACGGGGCCAAAAATCTTTCAAGAGATCTTTCATTTCCTTTCTCTCCCTTACAAGAAGCAGAATAAGTATATTGTGGTTTAATATGCCAAATTAGACAACATGTTTTAAAAGACAGTGTTGGCTGATAGCAGCACAAAGATAAGAGAGTTTCTTAATCATTTCTAAGTTCTTTAGACATTTTTCTGGACATTGATTTCTGGAATTATTGGCTACTCCAGGAAAAAAAAACCCAAAAAATCCAAATGGTTGAAGGGCAGATTCCACTTTAAAAATTTCTAGTTTCTTCTTTGTTGTTTTGAATAAGGGCTAAGAGAGGCTGCTCTGTTCTCTGTGCCTTTAACAGACAGAGGCAAGGCTGGAGGAGATGAAACAGGAATTTTCTCCGGAATTCCACAATTCAGCTGTGAAGAATTTCATCTTTTCCTTTTACCTTGGGAGAGCAGCTGAAGAAATGCAAAATGCCCTGTGCACAGGAGGTATTTTAGTGCAGCTGCATTGTCTCAGCAAACAATAGAGGGCTTGGAGGAGAGCACTGCTAAAAATAACTCCCCAGCTGAGGTCGAGAGGAGAGGACTCATCACAACCCACCCCTGTTGCCCTCATCAGGGCACTTGTGCACCTCTGGCAGCAGCTGGTGCCAGCACAGCACCAAACCCAGAGAATTTATGGAAATAATGACTTACTGAATGGTATTAAAATACCAGCTGGAAGAAAACTGAATTGGGCCCTTGGGCAGAAATTGTAGAAGTAGGAGCAGGCTGTGCTTTGTCATCTGCAGCACAGCTCAGTAGAGAAATAGAAAATATGTAACAGAGCTCATCGCAGCCAAGGAGACAGCAAAAATAAAAGTAAGGTCTCAAAACAAGTGTGGGCACTTTCAGTTTTGGTGGACTAAACTCTTCATCAGGTGGGCAAAACCTGGGAGGCCAAAGTAGACTTTAACATCGGAAAACTCTTGGGGTAATTCAGTTTAAGCCATTCGCGTACACGCGAATTGAAACCTGATTCTGACACCGCATCAGAAAGTATGGAAAATATAACAGCTTTCTTGTTTCTATTTATAGTCCACTGTAGGTCTGAAACGCTGAAAAACTTGTCCCAAATCTGCTCTCTCAACATATAAAAGTCAAAATGCACATCCTTCCTCCAGCAGGTGTTTGGTACTCCTTCACAGGAGGGGAAGGGCTGGTGTTAAGAACAGCTGCAGTTATTCAGATCAAGGCAGCTCAGGAGCTGAAAAGCAAGAAAATGAAAAACAAAATCCAGAAAAACACAAGCCAGAAAAACCCCACCTGAAAAAACAACAGCTGAGAACACTTTAAGACATTTGCTTGAGGGAAACACATCTGTTCAAAAAAATCTTAGCTTGGAAAAGGAATTAACACAATATGAAAATTATTGAAGTGAAAATGTATTTAAGCAAAAGTCATTAATGTAGTGATTTTAGTGATAATTAGCAACAGATGTGAAAAGTTTCTACAGAACAAGTTAAAAACAATAAGCCATAAAAAATACTGAACTTTTGTCAAGACACTATTGTGGATTAGGTTGCAACCCAGATGAAAATCCAAGGTTTAACCCACATTAAATCGAAGCCACACATTTAAAAATAAATGTATTTAAGCAAATTAATCATCCCTGCCAGATTAGAATAAGAAAGAAGGCCATGTAGGAGTTCTGCAAAACAGGGCCCAGATCCTATAGAAATTCCAGATTCAGACAGATTATTTTAGGATGCTTTAAAAGTCACCCAGCCCAGCCCTGTGACTACACTTTAGTTCCAACCCAGGGCTGAGAGTGCACAAAACAGCACCACCTCTAAAGCCTGGCTCAATGAAACCTGCTTGAGCAACCACAGTTCAGAATTAAAGTCAGACACCAAGGGTTTAGATGAGATGTTAGGAAGGAATTGTTCCCTGGGAGGGTGGGCAGGCCCTGGCACAGGGTGCCCAGAGCAGCTGTGGCTGCCCCTGGATCCCTGGCAGTGCCCAAGGCCAGGCTGGACACTGGGGCTGGGAGCAGCCTGGGACAGTGGAAGGTGTCCCTGCCCATGGCGGGGGGTGAAGAGAGATGATCTTTCAGTTCCTTCCAACCCAAGCCACTCCATGATTCCATGATAATTTACACCGAGACAGAAGTGCCCCAGTTCAAAGCACACCTCGGGAGAGCCTGGCAGTAATTCCAGCCCAGGCCATGCACATGGAGCATGGAGGTTCCCCCCAAGGCTGGAGCCAGATCCATGGGGCAGCAGGAGCAGCTCTTCTGGCACAGGCAAGAAAAAGCTGAGCTTGGAGCTCTTGATGTCTGAACTGCTCCCAGTGACGGACAAGTCCCCACAGAGTGAACAACATCATCTGCAGAAGCAGCCAAAAATGTCAGATGTGAACATTCCTGTCGTGTGCCAGATGTGAACATCCCTGTTGTGTGTCAGATGTGAATATCCCTGTAGGATGTCAGATGGGAACATCCCTGTCGTGTGTCAGATGGGAACATCCCTGTCGTGTGTCAGATGTGAACATCCCTGTAGGATGTCAGATGGGAACATTCCCATAGTGTGTTTGAATGCCCATTGTGCCAGAGGAAAGTGGAAAACTTCATGACATCAGGAGATTATAGAAGTGTGTCATCTTGCTACATCTCAAACACCTGATGGAACCTGGAGAGATGATTATTGTCCAGTGAAAACCTGAGCCTGGAGGGCTTTGTCCTGATCCTGAGTTTCACAAGCAGATGACTCAGTAGCCTGGAAAGGTCTCCTTAGGGCTCTGGAGTGCTCTGTTCCCAGCTGGCACTGGACAAACACACCAATAACTCCAGAACAAAACCCTGCACCTTCCCAGTCATGTCAGCAGAGGCTCAATCTCACAGACTGTGCAGCAACTTCAAACATCGAATCATAAAGTGCATCACAGACCAGTTGTTCGCATTCTGGATTCCTTAAATCCATTACTTATCAGTGGAAAAGCACAGGATCAGTCCAGGGGAGAACAGGAAAATACTTCTGGGTGACCACAACAGGCCTAACGCTTGATATTAACCAAAAGTCACCAAATTTACCACTGATTAAAAAAAAATCACACAACCCCGAACCTAAAATAATCCATTTATGTGATCAAACTATATGGCTGATAACGCAAGAGCTAAGCAGAACAGCTTCAGCTGGCTCTGGATCTTGCACAACCAGTAAATATGGTGTTTTATATTTATAATAAAAAATATTTCATCAAACCTCTGATGTAATAAGTACTTACAGGTGACTCCACACATAGAGCAGGACACGCCAAGTGTGTGATTTTACAGTTTAATGCTTCACTTCCCCAAGCTGCTCACATTCCAAAATGCTTTTTTAATCCTCAGTTTTGCTGCTGCTTTTTGCCAAGTCCATTTGCCTGGTTTCAGGTATAGCCAGAGGCCTGCTGGGATCCCGGGGAGCAACGCGAGGTCTTATCTCCAACACCACCTCTTGTCTGGGCTGTGTACTTGAAATTAATATTTTTGGAGTGCACAGGAGGTGAAGAGAAGGAATTAGGGGGGGAGAAATGCCTCGAGAGAGTTTAACAAAACAAGGCAGGATGGGCTTAACTTCTTAAATCTGACAACACGAAGGCCAGGAGACGAAATTGTTGCTCTCTTCACACACCAATTGTGCAAGGGCAAACACAAACTAAGCTCAGCAAAGTGAAGGCTGTGGGCACAGGATAAATATGTATAAAGGAGCCACGGGCAGTTTGAGGCAGGATGTTGAGAGCAGCCTCGCTGCAGGGGACACAGGAGCAAAATGAGCTGCTCCATCTCAGAGCATCCTGATTAATGTGCAGCAGGATTATCCAGCACAGATTGCTGGAAGGGCAGGTGCCTGCTGGCCTCTCCAGCCTCAATGCCTCGTGTTAGAGGAGAATCTACAGTGAAAAACCATTAAAGGCTTGGCACAGCACATCTGGGCTGGCCAGATGTGCAGCGATACCAACACACACAAACTGCAGGATGGCGAATGAACTGAACGGCCTTAGGATGAAGGAGGGCAGGGATAGATGGGATATTGGGAAGGAGTCGTTCCCTGGGAGGGTGGACAGGCCCTGGCACAGGGTGCCCAGAGCAGCTGGGGCTGCCCCTGGATCCCTGGCAGTGTCCAAGGCCAGGCTGGACACTGGGGCTTGGAGCAGCCTGGGACAGTGGAAGGTGTCCCTGCCATGGCAGGGGGTGGAACGAGATGAGTGTTAAGGTCCCTTCCCACCCAAACCATTCTGGGATTCTGTGATATTAAAGACTTCTAATCAGTCAGAGAAGAGGTTACTTTGGATTCCCACTCAATCCCTTGAACTTATGATTAGCTGCACTCTCAGCAAAGCAATCTGTTTGGATTTCCCGTCTTCCTGCAGCCGTGCTGGGTTTTTCCCAGCAGCCAAGTTATACATCCATGGTTAGACTCTCAAACCTGGATATTCCTACAAGAGAGAGGTATCAAGTGGCAGGAAAAGGAGGCCTTGTTCCCTGCACTCCTTCAGCAGGGAATGCAGCTGAAGGAATTTCTGAGCTGCACTTACACAGGTGAGGAAATTCAAAGCATTCAGGATGGAGAGGGAGCTGGGCTCAAGAGCTTCCCGTGTGACACAGCTCGACTTAGAGAACAAGGCACAAACACAGAGAAGAGTTAGTGCTGTGAATCCACAGAAACACACACACAACCTGGCAGGGAAGGATAGAGAGGGAAAAAGAAGAGCTTTTTTGCTAAATGGAATATTCAGCTATTTACTATCTCCAAGAAAACCTCTGTGTCAAAAGGAGGAGATCACAAAGAGCTCACGTTGCACAAAGTGTTGAGTTCAAAACCCCATCAGTGACAGAAAATGACTGCACAGTATTGAATTGCCGTGGAGCCACTCACGAGTCACACCACCCAGCCAAGCTAAACCCTGTGTGAAAACAGAGAACACAGGCCCAGCTAATTGAGAATTGTTAAGGTTGAATAAAACGAATCCTGGAGACACTGATTGGGGTCAGAGAGGAAAGCAGAAAATCCCAACCAAATGCTGCAGTGCAAAAATAAGGATGGAAACAGAAAGATGTCTGATCTATGAATATTTTTAAAAACTAAACGAAAAACACCCACACTTTTAGGACAAGCACTTTTAAAAAGGATTTGTCCAGGTATTGCTGCAGTTTCAGGACTTTCCTTTTGCAGCATCTCTGTCCCCCTCTCACCCGCACATTTTCAGTCCTTTCTTCTTTCCGTACCGCTGATTATTTTTATTTGATTAGATTGGATAGGATATAAATTCTTTTCCCAGTGACTTGCTGCTTGGGCTCTTCTAAAGCTCATGTAGCCCTTCAGGAACTGCTGAGGGTATTTACTAATGACTCATTTAGTCTGCAAAACCCAGCCATGTCTAAATGAGGCTTTGGTGGAGATAAAGCTTAGCCAGGATTAGTAAAACACAGAGCCAGAAAACCTTCCATACCTCCTAATTTACATCAAGGCAGCAGTGCCACCTTGTTCGTTTGGCTTTTAACTGACAAGATGCTGAGAAATCCTACCTTTTGCTTTTGTTTAGGGCACGGGAGCAGGGTTCTAGAAATTTTCCTGCTTTATTGGGTGATTTATTCAAAGTGAAGAGCTCCATGAGGGTAGAGCTCAAGGAAAGAAGGAAATAAGTATTGACTCAGCTCCTGACTTACAGTTATTCCACCCAATTTTCGGGGGCAGCACTGGTGGGAGGCAGCATTTGTTCCCACCCCTCTGAGGAAGTTGTGGTGTGTTCCCACCACCTCCTTCCGTGGTGCCAAAGCTTCCAAACATGCACTGACAGACCCTCAGCAGCAGGAAATGCCAGCAGTGCGGAGTGATAAATTCGGGGTGCGGACCTTGGCACCTCCTGTGAATATTCAGCAGAGCAAAAGCAGGGAACAAACCTCACTCAAGGCAGCCCCAAAATCCAGGTGCCATTCCAAGGGACAGGAGTGTGATGTCCCCAGGGAATGTTGTAGCAGAGAAAATGGAGCAGAGTCAAATAAAAGCATAAACCTTCTGTGTATCCTTTTGGGTTTGTTTTTTTCTAATTTGTTTCTTGGCTTTTTGGTTTACATTTTGCTTCTAAGGAATAAACTTAACTTCGATTTAGGGAAAAATGCCATAATAAGTACAAATACTCTGCAAGCAGAATCCAGTAACAAAAGGGAAGAATGTTTTGTTGGGTTTTTTTAACCTATTAAGCTCTAAATTATGAATTTTACTGTATTAAATTAATTACCACAAGGGTCGATTGATGTAATATATTGTTGCTGGAAGCTGTTTTAATTTTTTTTGCTAACAAATGCAGTCCTCAAATTTCACAACTTTTTATTTTTAACTCTGAGCTGAAAAAATTCCTATTGTGACTTAGAATGTGAGGCAGGAAAAGCTGGGAGAAATAACTATGGGAGAAGTGTCTGCGTTAAGAAAAGAAACAGGAATTACTGTGTGAGGAAGGGTTGGCGATTTTGTGATAACCACGATAGGAGATAAACCCTTTCTCATGTATTTTACCTAAAGCCAAAGTGACAGGCGGGAGCAGACAGCTCTGGAGGGCCCAGACCCCCACACACCTGCATGAGAAGGGGTTTGCTGCATGCAGGGGCAGCTGTAGAGCACCACAGAGAAGCTCCAGCTTGCCAAGGGATGTGTCATTAGCCACGGGTAGGAATGGGGGACTAAAGAAACAATTCAGGATAGGGAACAAAAGAATGATTTTTTCATTATTCTTCCTGTAGAGTGTGAGAAATTTAACATAAAGCCTTAAAATTTCTGCTTCAGGAAACAGCCTCTGCATGCAGAACTTGCTTATTCCTTTCTAACCTCTCCAAAATCATATTTAATGCCACCATGGAGGTTCTGAGGGATATTAAATCTAGAAGTACTTCAGCTTCAACTTAAATCCAGCTCCAGCACTCGATTCCTCTTTCCTCTGCATCATTCCAGAAGTATCCCACTTTGCCCAGAACTGGAGAAACTGTTCCCCAAAACACCATGAGAATTTAAATATAAACTGCACTGTGAACCCATATAATTTAAGGATTAGCTCCACATTGATTCTTTATGCAACGGTGCAGTTTCTTTTCTGCAAAAAAAAAAAAAAAAAAAAAGAGTTCAACTTTTTTAATGAAAGCATTAAACCAGTTCAACTCCTAAAGCCAATTTCCAGCCTTCCCATGGCACAACTTGGCAAGGGCGGTGGGCAGCTGCAGAAGTCTGGAATTCATTTTCCTGCCAGCTGTTTCTGGCACTTTCCCAGTCTCACCAGTGACCTTGTGGGGCAACTTTACTGCTCCCTGTCTCGGCAGTGCTGGGGGTCAGTGTGGGAGCCTGACGGGGAATCAGTTTTATCCTCTAGAATTCTTCCTTCCCGTCAGGAAATGCTTTTCTGTGCAACAAAAATGCACTGATATTTTTCTACATTTTCTCCAGAGCAATGAGACATATAATAATGATATAAATGTAGATTAAAGCTCCAATAGCTTCTATTTTATATATACATACAATTTCTAAGGCAAACACATGTTGCATTACTAAACAATCAATGTAAAATAGCTTGGGAAACGAAATACCCAAACTTCTGGTGGTTTTTTTGAGGATTAAAATCCATTCTCCCATTATCACCATGTCTCATTCGTTAGCAGCTCCACCTGATATTTACAGCCTCCTGCAGCAGGAAAAGATTCAAATTAAACCCTGCTTCTGAAATGTGAATTGCATGTTCTAGAATTTCAGTACTGTAATTGACTCCCTGAGATTTCTCACTTTGGAATTAGGAATATACTCCAAGCAGATCATTGCTTGCACCTTTACCTTCACAGATGTTCTTTTTACTCCGGAGGGTTGTAAAATATACAGTCTTAAAGAAGTTAATTAAATAACCTCTGCAAATTTTTAGTTTAGAACAAACAAAGTTTTCTCCATCTTGGGCACAATCCTGCTCAGCAGAGGAGACAACATTGAATTTTACTGCCTCAAGGATAGAAAGAAAGGAACTATTTTGTTTCTTACACCCCGGGCAGCAGCATTGTTCTGAGATGCCAGAAGACCTCCAGGCTCCACTTAATGAGGCTCAGGGTTGAAACCTCCCACACGGGTTTAGCCCAGACCCTTTCCTGCCAAACACACCCTCCTTGTCTTTATCCCCTCTCCCGCCTCCTCAGTCCCACAGCACTGCCCTGTTCAAGGCTGCTCAGAGCAAGGCCTCAACCCTCACTGTGCAGTAAATCCCCAGTTCTTGAACACAGCAGGCTGGTGCTCCCCAGTGCTCTCTCCAGATGTGCCCTTGACAGGCGATGGAAAACTACACCGGGGTGAAGAAAGATCATGTAGAGAGTCATGGAATGGTTTGGCTTTGAAGAGCCCATCCAGTGCCACCCCTGCCATGGCAGGGACACCTTCCACTGTCTCAGGCTGCTCCAAGCCCCAATGTCCAGCCTGGCCTTGGGCACTGCCAGGGATCCAGGGGCAGCCACAGCTGCTCTGGGCACCCTGTGCCAGGGCCTGCCCACCCTCCCAGGGAAGAGTTTCTTCCACTGAATTTGCAGCATTGACTCCAGAATAAAGTAACTTGCTTTCCTGCAGCTTGGGAATCAAGGGAATTAAGTGAATTGCTTGCAAAAGCTCACCTGAGCTCTTGTCACCTGAAACAAATGGTGAAGAAACGTCAGCTTCTGACAGCAGCTCCCAAAAATGAGAGACTCCAGGATTTGGCTCAGGCAGTGAGGCAGAAAGTCCCTCCATTCCAATGGAACTTATGGAGCAGCAGTGAGGACAGCTGCCATCAACACAGGCGAAGTACTCTGCTCGTGGCTCTGGGACTCCAGAAAACACGGAATGTTTCTGCTCTTTAGGAAAAGCAGTGGCAATAATCCTCTCTCTCCTCATAGCGCTAAAGTGCAGATTTCCTCTCCAGTTTCCTGGTGTTTCTGTGCTCAGGTTGTTCAGGGTGCAGCTCCATCTGGGTCACCTGCCATTTACTGAGGGAAGCAAAAGGTGTTTGATGTACAATTAACGCATCGAAATCCTCTGTTTCTGGCATTCCCAGGAGATTAATTATGTGTAATGTTTAGAGAACTCCAATTTTAATTCTGAGCGACTTCTGATTCTCGTACTTGAGAGCACTAATGAATCATCCTTTCATCCCATTTGGCTTCTAAGCAGACACAAGTACAAAAATTATGTAAGAATGAAAATGACCCACGGTATCAGTCCACAAACAGCAAAAGGCGGGGAAGAGACTGAAGTCCTCAAAATGCAGTTCATTCTGGAAAACAGCAGCAGCTCCAGCAATAAAGTTTGTTTTAAAGTTCAGCTCTGTGCAACTTGTTCCTCACTCATTACAGGAGGGTGTTTTATGGAAGTGCTGTCACGGAACATAAAACCCAGGTATTTTTTCATTGTGTATTTATGGCACTAAGACCAGTGTTTTACACCTCTTGCACATTGAAAGGTAATACTCTATATTTTAACTTTCCAGTTAAAATAACCTTGCAAACACTTCAAAGAAATGTACTTCTACAGTGCTTTTACGAGTTAGCAAAAAGACAAAATAAGCAGAGAGCAGACTGCCGTGAACTCACCGTTCTGGAATACATTAGGTTCTCCTTCCACAGCACCTGCAGCTGCCCCAGGAATCAGGTTTAGGAAGTGGAATCACACTGACACCATCCCACCATCTAACTGGTGAGTGTGTACCAGGTACCCCAGGTCAACACTCGTCCCTTTTCTTTGTGGCACTTGGATTTGAAAGATTTATTTTTGAAGAGAGAAATAGATTGGATCTCTGTTCAGTCTCTACTCTGCCTCAGTATTTGAGTAGATGCCAGCAAAATAAACACTGACATAAAATTAGTGATGTCACATGAAAATTGCAAAAGCAAACAAGTTCACCAAAAAAATAAAAAATTGCCTCTTTTTATTCAAATCAGCAGCTTATAAATTTCAGTCTCAGTGGTACCAGGAGAAAAGGAGGCTCGGGGGGGCCCTTGTGGCTCTGCACAACTCCCTGACAGGAGAGGGCAGCCGGGGGGGTCGGGCTCTGCTCCCAGGGAACAGGGACAGGACAAGGGGAAACGGCCTCAGGCTGGGCCAGGGGAGGCTCAGGTTGGACATCAGGAAAGAGCTCTCCACTCAAAGGGTTGTAAAGCACTGGGAGGGGCGGCCCAGGGCAGGGGTGGACTCCCTGCCCCTGGGAGTGTTCAAAAACCATGTGGATGTGGCACTTGAGGACGGGGTTAGTGGGGAACAGAGTGGTGCTGGTGATGGTTGGACTTGGTCTTGAAGGTCTTTTCCAGCCTCAGCGATTCTGTGATGCCACAGCTGCACATCCTGAGCATGTTTCCTCCAGGATATTTCTGTTACTTAACAGCTCCCCTGATCCAAAAGCTATGGAAATTCCATCCCTCCTGTGCCACAGATGATTTCTTGAATTCTGACCTTGAAAACGAAACCTACAACTCAAAGGTTTGGGTCCTCACCCACCACTTCCCAGCACTGAGCCACTCCCGAGTTAGAAAAGCCCAGCCCACCTCAGCCCTGCCCCTCCCTGTCCCCATTAACATCACAACCTGGAGGACAGAGTTTCAGGCATTTGAACTGAGAGTTCTCCAATTCATTTTATTCCAGTGTTTTAAAACCAGATCTTTTTTAATATCACTCCAAAAAACAAGTGGAGAGTATGTATTTATACTGATAATAATTGAAATATGTCTCATTAATTCATAACCAAAGGTGAACCCTGGCAGAGTGAGAAATTGAGAGTTTGCTAGAAATTAATTTTAGAAGAAAATATATAAAATGCTGGCTTTATATCCGTAGACAAACCCTTTTACTATCACCACACCTCTCTATAAAAAGTGCTTCCTGCAACGGCTGAATCCCTCCCACAAAGCACTTTTGAATCAAAGTAAATTGAAAATAAAATTATCCGAGGTGTAACAATTCTGAGCCTCGGAAGCGGCAACTTCTGTGAGGTCCTCAGACAGTTCCCTTGCCATGCACACTTCCTATTTTCATATTCCAATGAATCAGGGAAAAGCACTGTCCTTAGGACAGAGGAAGAGAAGACTTCCCAGGTCCTTTACCCCAGGAATTGTCGATTGGCGAGGACGTCTGAAGGTAACCGTGCTTGTAAAAAGCTAAAAGAAATACAGGCAAGAAAAGGACTCCGAAACACAAAAGGTGAACTTGGTACACGGCCCTTTTGCCTTAAGAATCCCTTAGAAAGTGCCCTACTCTGGTCTGGGCATGTTCCTTCCCCACTGGTAGGTTTTAGGGAAGACTTGAGTAGGGAAGAAAAGCAATGTGCAACAGAACTAATGCAAGCTAATGAGTAACTGTTCCCAACTTATTTGTATTTGTCTCTACAGTAATCTTTCAATTTAATGAACAAAAAAGTGCAAAATACGAGGAGTATGTGGAACATGGTTAAAAACAAAAGGGTTATTCACAGAACTCTAATTTATAAATTTCATGGGCAGTTAATCTAAGTTGGAAACAACTTTCAGAATGAAAGATTTTCTATTTACAGATGAGTGAAATGCCAACATAAACATAAAAGAAAATAGAAAAATAAATTGAAAGATCTCCACTTAAACTTTGTCAACATTTCTCCAGCCTGCCTATCTGTATTCTGTTTTATGGGAATAAATCTATGCCAAGTGACAAAATTTACCTGAACTATAAAATGCAGACTAAAAATGCATTTGCACCTTTTTAGCAGAATTTACGCCCCCAAATCTGATATCCAGCAGTTGACCCAAAACTATTCACACACCAGGATAAAGGAATTCATTTCACCTTGAAACAGTTCTTCCATTTCAATTATCTTTCCATTAGAAACACTTGGAAGCAGATCACTCTACAGAAATGGATTCCGAATTCGAATGGAAAATTCACGGCATAGATAAAAACCGCCTGTTTTTGTTTCACTGCAGCTCCAGCACAAACACCTCCTGTAAACCTTCGAGGTTACAAGGGACAGGGCAAGGGGAAACGGCCTCAGGCTGGGCCAGGGGAGGCTCAGGTCGGACAGCAGCAGGAATTTCTGCATGGAAAGGGTGCTCAGGCCTTGGCAGGGGCTGCCCAGGGAGGTTTGGAGTCCCCATGCCTGGAGGTGTCCAAGGAAGGGCTGGAGGTGGCACTCAGTGCTCTGGGCTGGGGACAGGGTGGGCATCGGGCACAGCTTGGACTCCATGGGCTGGGAGGGCTTTTCCAGCCTCAGGGATTCCGTGATTACCAACAACCTGGAGTAAACACCAGGAAGAGCACCTCTTTAATTGCTATGCCACACACAGTGTTTAAGTTCAACGTTTGGCTGTACAGAAAATAACTTTATTTATGTTACTGGACCCAGCAGTGGGCAGGCTTTTTCAGCTCTCCAGAAAAGGCAAACACGTAAAACTCATTTTATTCCTCAGTAATCTCAGAAGTTCCAGAAGTTTTTGTGCTGGTTGAAAGCATTATTTTGTTTTTCTCTTATATATAAACCTTATCTCACTCCCAGTACAGGGTAAGCAAAAGCTGCATTTTTATCTGTCAGAAATGTTTTTCCTCCAGAAAGGGATCTGTAAAAACCCTGTGTGGTTCTCTAATGCTCTGTAACGCAGTCTCAAGAGAAACCTGGGAATTTAAGATCTGTGTTAACCACGTGCTCGTTCTCCATCGCTGGCTGAGAACGACACCACAGCTTTAATTTCCTGCTCCAAAGCCTGCTGCTCCTGTCAAGCCATGTGGGGCCATCCAGGGCCATGTCCTCAGCTGTGACAGACACATATTATGGCACTCCAGCCCAAATGAGGGCTGGGATGCAGCTTCTCATGCCATCCTCAAAATGGAAGTTTAAAATATTGATGAAGGGTACAGAATTTTTTTACTGTTACTTGGCCTTGGAATGTTGAGCTGTTATAAATGGTTTTTTCAGTGGTCCTTCAGGTCCTGGTGAGAGGTGGAGCATTATCTCCAGGCCTTGCTATCAGTGTAACACACACAACAAATAGTCTGCAATCCCTCATTTCCTGTGATCCTCCAGAGAAGCCTTTTCAGCCTGGCACCAATATTTAGAAGGAAACGCTCAGCAGACGCACAACACGCACCTGTGCACGGAATGCCAGCGTCCTTCTCAGGCACCTCAAACTGAGTTAATCCTTTCCTTCGTGTCTCAACCATCACCTGTAACCCAACCTGCTGCTGCACACAGTTCAGCCTCAAGAGGTTGCTCAGAGCCTTGCCCATTTGTGCTTGAAGCTCTCCAAAGACGGAGTCACTTCAGTTTGTCTTGGTCCTTTTTCCTCTCTTTCATCACTCTTCTTATGGAAAAAAGATGCTTACATGGAATTTTTGTCTAACCTGTGTCAGTTCTCAGGTGGAAAGAGCCTTGGCCATCCCCTCTCTACCCCTCCTCCAGGTGGTTAAAGACTTTTTGTTCCATTTTCCCAACCTGCTAGAAGAGGTAAATTACACTTCCCTGATGGCCACAAAACCCAAACCAAAATGGCACTGAAATATAACAACGAGGTTGTCTAAGTGCCCCTCATATTCCAGCACCATCTCCTTCCTGATTTTCCCAGTTTTTTCTTTGAGGAACAGTGTTTTCCTGTTTGGCACCGAAGAAAGGCCTGAGAATAATTTATTTAAAGTGACTTCCACATTGACAAAATAAGGGGAAACCATCAAATAAAATGCAAGAAGGATTATAAAAATCAATCAACAGGTAAACAATTCATTTACTGAAATGTCACCAAGTTTGCATGGTAGGACTTTATTCACCTGGGGACCACAGAATCCAAATTAGGATTACACTTCCTTAAAGGCTCTCAGAACACAGCCCCTGTATCCAGAGTGCAGCTTCATTCGCTTTCACATCTGCCTCACTTTACAGTTAAAAATACTCCCAGACAAATACTGCTTGTCTAAATAACCACTATAACCAAAAGTCATGGATCTCCTGCCGCTCCAGCCTCACAATAATCCATTTATACCTCGTGTAGATGACTGCCACAGTCGAAAGGGAAGGCAAGGAACGTTTTCCAGCCTATCTGGAAGGTCAAGTCTGAAGCGATTAAGCATGAAAGGGACTGGGATGCTCGTGGACGTGGCTTTGAGGCTTTGCTGCTCAAGTGCTGATCCTTCCTGTGCCCCGGCAAACCAGGCCAGGCAGCACAGCCAGAGGGGCAGGATCACACTGAGTGCCCATATGGATTAGTGGGGTAGAGAGGAGCTGGCAAATCAAAGTATAAATTCCCTGTCCTCATCCATCCTGTCCAAAGCAATCCGGGACTGCTGCAAAGAGCACTTCTCAGATCCAGCACACAAAAGCAATTTTCAGCACCAGCAGACAAAGACAGCGTGAAGGTTGGGGCTGCTCGTGGAGAAGGAACTATCACTGCATCCTCCCTTAATGAGACAGCTCTGCTTAAAATCTCTCTTCTCATCACTGTCACTGCAGACCAGAGCTCAGACAGAGCCTGACCCCTTCAGGCCTTGGAGATCCACGTCCAAAAATCCCACAGGAATCCCTAGATCTACCCTGCCTGCCACACAGCTCCTCATGTGAACACAGGGGATTTTCCATTTTCCAACACCTTTAATTTTCAGCTAAGTACAGGATGGCCCGTAAAAGATCAGCAAAGGAGCCTGAAGTCAAGGTAATGAAATCATGAACTGACCTTACTGCACGTCCATAATACCTGACATTCCATCCACCTCCTTGGAATTCAATAGCAGGGACAGTCTTTGTCTAACAAGTTTCTGTTTTCTTCCGCTCTGTGTTTAAACAGTTCTGCTAATTGGCTAAGGGATTAAAATTAAAAATTTTCTTCCCCCATAATCATGGAAACCCGTTTTTCCCAAAAACATTATTGGTGGATGTAAACAACACTAGGTAAAACTTTTCTAGAAGATGAAAAGAACAGCAGAAGCTCAAAAACACATTATGTATTTTTCAAAGAAAAAGCAAATTAGCACCTTGAAAGAAAAACTGGGATTTTTAATTCAGAAGTGCAAAAAAGGGGAGATTATTCTTTGTACCAATATAACCTGACAGCCCAAGGAAATTCCCAACCACTCCTGGGAGTCCCAAGCCACCACACTGCCATGGATGTTTCCTTAACAGCAGAGATCCATTCTTTAAACCTGCTGAAACCTGAGTACAGAAAATGGATACAGGGGGTGCAGAAATCCTTGCCCGTGGTTTTATACCCCACACGGAGCTTTGCAGCTTCCCTATAACTTTCAGAAGAACAGCAAAGGGAGGACACAACACCTTTATTCTGAGCCACAGCTGCTGTGCAGCTGCAATTAATTTTAACCAGAATTCGTTTTAACCAAGGGACCAGGGCTTTCTTCAGAAAATCAAAGTGTCGTCAAGTCGAGAAAACAAATCGCTGTGGTCGCAGAAAAAAGTAAATTTTAGTATTGGAGCTTATCCTCTCTTTTACTTTATGCCTCCAAAAACTGAAAAAAAAAGTAAAAATACGTTTCCTTGATGCCACAAACTTTAAAATAGTCATGGACACTTTGGACGACTCTGTTCCACAGCTACCTGCCGACTTCAAGCAGCCGTTTTGCAGCAGAACCCCAGAATTTTCCAAACACCTTTAAATCAGCACTGATAAAATTAATGCTGAAAAGATAAAGTGACAACCCAAGCACACCAAATTCCAATTTTTGCCCCCAAAGCAGAGCCCCCCAAGGAATAGTATATTAAATATTATATTATATTATATTACATTAGATTAGATTAGATTAGATTAGATTAGATTAGATTAGATTATAGTATCCTTAGTGCAGACCACTACAGCCATTGACTTGGGGGTTGTCTGATTGTTCTAATTAGCCAAATGACCCCTGAGTGACCCCCAAATGACTCCCCCCAGCCCCACAATTAACCCCTGAGTGACCCATAAATGACCAAAAAGTGCCCCAAAGACCCCCAGCTGGCCCCAAACCAACCCCCAGACCCCTCCCCNCTCAGAACCCCCTCAAATTGCCCCCCAATCCCCTTTTATCCTCCCCTATCCCCCCTAGGGCCCCTCCAGTCCCCCTTAAAATGGCTTTAAGCTGTGTTTTCCCAGACCATGCTGGAGAGAAAAGTTTCTTCCCCTCGTTTATTGCAGACCTACGGGAAATTCCCTCGTGTAACTGTTTCTCTGGCTCTGGTGTGTTTAAATCAGTGTTTACAAGGGCCAGGAAGGAACTGATCAGCAAATGAAGCTATGGATGTGTTGTAAACAAAGAAGTAAAACCAAGAAAAAGGCAGGGAAAAAAATACATGTTTTTTTTTTATTATTCCTCAACTCTACAAAGCACCAAGAAAGAACCACCCCAGGGGTGTGGCAGATGTCAGTAACTCTTTCACCTACAAATAAATCATACGATAAAACCTATTCCTAAATGTTCCAGCTGTGCAAGAGCTCTCCAGTTCCCAGTAACCTACTCGGGCTCTGATGAAGCACACACCCAGAGAGAAGCACTCCTCTGAAACAGAGCATCAATTCCTTTAGAGATGATCTATTAAAAAACCCTTTCTGATTTGATGACCTGAGCTACCGACTCACAAAACCAAGGAAATTATCTATACCTGAGAAGAGCACCTGAAAAAGAGTGAATTAAGGATATAATTTGCAGGTACTCCAGAAATTATTTCTTCTGCCAGCTCGTATCCAGTCGTGCTCAGGACAAGCTGTGGTGCAAGTGACCTGAACCACGAACTCCTTCACTGCTGATTAGCATTGCTCAGCTCCTCCTTCACTCTGACCCTGCAGTTCAGACCAAGAAGTCGGTAATCACAGATGCTTTTGAATCACTCGCTCAGATCCCAAGGTTTCATTTCCAATATACCCTTGCTGGTGCTGTGGTTCTCTGGGCTGCCTTTATTCACAGCCACCTTTGCAGACTGGGGAGCTGAACTACAAAACCGCCCTAAAAAACAGCCCAAGGGTGGCTGAGTTTCCTCATGTCCCCAAAAATCAGTTCTCCACGTGCTCCCAGTGGCCGTCACATCGAGCCTCTGCCGAAACACACGAGCGGGGACCGAGACCTGAGAGCAGCACATTTTAATGGACATTAAAACATTTCTGACGAGTTTGGTTCTGCCATTCTTGCTCAGAAATGAGTAAAGTCAGGCTGCTCTTGAGCATGGCATGGAGCAGAACAAAACCGTGCAGTATTCAAAGACACTCATCTCGTTTGGCACATAAACGACGGCAGGTTCCATTCTGTGCCCAGAGAGGTTTGCTCTGAAATCCCCTGTGACGGGAAAGGGACAAATTGGCATTGGGAGCTTCCGGATGCCACAAATCCTGCTCTGAATCATGGTATTTATTCCTTAAGTGAAGCAATTAGCAAACAAAAAGAGAAGTGGAGTCATTTCAGGCCCATTGACTGCTCTGCAGTTATTTCATGTTGGATTCTGTTGTCTAAGCTTCTGATTCCACAGGGATATGTTGTCACTAGATCTATTAAACTTATAATCATGCACAGTGTGCAGAAGATCTTTATATGTTATTTATAATTGCCCAGATAAAATACTCCTCCTTCTCCAACATCGAGCCTTGACAGGATATTTATACCAGTAATTGTATTTCCAATGCATCTCACAGCAGTTACTGTTTTATCAGTCCTATTTTTAGGACAGACAGTTGGATGCCTGCTAAATACTCTCATTTTAAATTAATTTCTCCTAAGGTTGCATTCTCCCACTGCAGCCCATATTCTCCTTTGCCAGAATGGGGCAATATCTTAGATTTCTCCAAGCAAAGAGTATCAATTTTTGCCCTGCTTACTGCAGTAGCTCTGAGGGGAATAACTAGAAGGTGCTGTATGCTTTGTCCAGCTTTAAGGCTGGATGCAGGCACAGTCCTGAACCTCACCTGACACAAACTCAAGCAAAAAAAGCTGGTAAAAAACCCTAAATGCTTCATTTGCGCCATCGTTTCCCATTTCTAGACCTCCAGGGTTACTCATACTCTTAGAGAATATCTATGTCATCACCCAGATTTTGCCTGCCTTTTATGCATTTCTTTATATGCCTGAAGTCATGCAAATCCCTCTGGAAATTACATTTTCCTTCTGAGCAGGAGGGGGGCATTTCTGAACCCGATGTCTCTCAATGTGCCACACATTGTTTTCGGTCAGTTGTGGAGATCTCTTCAACATTGACATTGACAGGGAAAAGAAAGCGGGGAAATAAAAAAAAGCAAACCAAAAATGAAGCAAAAAATCCTTCTTGTGCTAAATTCATCATTTGCAGGGGAAAACAGCACTGCACAAATGCTCTCTGTGCATGTGGCGTCATCAGTACCAGCTACAGGGACTGTTTGGATGGGATATTGGGAAGGAATTGTTCCCTGGGAGGGTGGCGAAGGGCTGGGTTGGAATTCCCAGAGCAGCTGTGGCTGCCCCTGGCAGTGTCCAACGTCAGGCTGGATGGGGCTTGGAGCAGCCTGGGACAGTGGAAGGTGTCACTGGATGGGATTTAAGGTCCCTTCCAACCCAAACCACTCTGGGATTCTGTGACACAGGGTCCTGGCTAACATGCCTACATTTTATTACAACATGGGTCTTTATTATCCTGCAAATTCCTGCAGTGTGAGGATTTAGACTGATATGGTCTGTGCTAATAAACACAATCTTAGGGACAAATCCAGTGATCAGACTTGTCCATTTGAACTCCACCCCTGTGACCTGGTGCAAGGTCCTGACAAGAGCAAAGTATAAATATGGGTGGGTGTTCCTGAGAGAGTCAATTATTATTTCTTTTGTTATTATGCATTCTCAGTTTGAGGGAAAACGTTGATAAATCGACTGTTTCATTTTTAACCAGGAGTCTTTTGACAGAAAACTTTCAGGTTGTAACAGCTTTGAATAAAAACCTGAGACATTGCATGGAACAGATCCCAGCCCAAAACAGGGGAGGGGAAAGGAAGGGAAGGGAAGGTTTGGGAAGGTTTGGGAAGGTTTGGGAAGGGAAGGTTTGGGAAGGGAAGGTTTGGGAAGGTTTGGGAAGGTTTGGGAAGGGAAGGTTTGGGAAGGGAAGGTTTGGGAAGGTTTGGGAAGGTTTAAGAAGGGAAGGTTAGGGAAGGTTAGGGAAGGTTAGGGAAGGTTAGGGAAGGGAAGGTTAGGGAAGGTTAGGGAAGG
>VXAZ01007282.1:497657-575871 GCA_013399875.1 Gymnorhina tibicen
GAAGGGAAGGGAAGGGAAGGGAAGGGAAGGGAAGGGAAGGGAAGGGAACATTCCCAGACTCACACAGGTGAACTCTGGCAGCAATGAATCGCTTTCCATGGTAATGCAGAAGCAGCTCCAAGTCACAGCAAAGTCACAGATTCACCAAGGCTGGAAGAGACCTCCAGGATCATTGAGTGCCCCAACACCACCAACCCCTAAACCATGTCCCCAAGGGCCACTCCTGATGCCTCTTGATCCCTTCCGGAATCAGTGACTGTACCACCAAACTGGGAAGCTTGTTCCAGACCCTGACCATGCCATCAGGGAATTTTTTCCTAGTATCTAATTAGAAGCTCCCGTGGCACAACTTTGAGGCCATTTCCTCTCGTCCTTTGGCTTGAGACACAGCAGAAGACACCAACCCCCACCTCACTACAAGTAATTTCAAAAGAAAATCCACAACAGATTTGGGGGCTGGCCAGGGGTAGAAGCAGAAACTGAGCTGAAATAATTCAAGAAAAGCAGCTCACGCAGGATTCTTCCATTATCCAAGTCTTTCCAAACACCCCTTGGACCAAGGGACGGTTAATAATAAATAGACAACAACAGCTTTTTATGGATTACTTTGAAATGCTGGTTGCTCTGTTGTTTTGAAACCTTTTCCCTTCAATCCCTTTCCGTTCCTGTCTTGCAGTTCCTTGGGACTCAGAAAACCAGGTGGGAAGGGAATGACCTGAGCTGAAGCTCAGTAGCTGAAGTGATGTTCTCAGTCCCTCAGAGGACACTGTCAAACTAAGAGCAGGCTGGAAAGTTTGGAGGAGAAAAGAGGTGCAGGTTTTTCTGTTTCCTTTATGCCACTGCTTTCCTAAGGATGTTTTACAGCTCTGAGTTGCTTCCAAGTTACCCAGATCATTGTGCATCTCAAATGGCAAACAAGTCTTCTAGAAAAGCAGTATTAAAACAACCTCACACACGCACTGAGGCTTAATATAGACATTCCTCCTGCAGCAAGCACAGAGACGATGTGCATGGCATTAAAGACACTTGCACAGGCTTCTCACCTCCTTCCTGTTCTCCACCGAGTAACCCTTGCCTTGAAATTCTGTCCCGACCTTCCAGGCACTGAGCACTTCCAAAGGTTTGCACTAAAGCAAATGTGACACATCCAGAAATATTTATACACCCTCAATGCAAATAACCATTTCCTGATCTGAAATATCCCGGGAATCAAAAGATTCAGTGCTGGCTCTTGAGGAGTATTTTCAAAAAGCGAATGTCACTTCTTCACTCTCTGAGCCCCAGGAGTAACCTGTGGCTGGAGTCAGACTTTGTTTTTAATGTCACTGGAAAGGGAGAGTTCCCTCCAGGCTGGAATCCAGGCAGCATTGCTGGGAAAGGATCCCCTCGAGGGGCAGCGAGGGGGCAGGAGGCTGCCGGGGAGGCCCTGCAGTCTCCACACTCAGCTTTTTCCCGGTGGAGCCCCAGAGAGCCTGGTGTGCCCCCAGAGCTGGCCCTGCCTCAGGCAGGAGTGGGAGTGGAGCCCTTCTCAGGTCCCCTCCCAGCCATCCTCACTCCCACCCGAGTCTGTTACCGCTCCAACACCCATCCTGCAGGCTGCAGTGATCACAAGTCCTGGGCTGTGAAGGTCTTCCTTAAAGCTGCTCCCTGCAGAGCCCCCGCGACTTCCAGCCCTAACAATGGGGGCTGAGGAACGCTCGCCGTACAGGAAGAGCAAATGAAAGCCCCAAATGATGATTGAAGCAATGCTGACAATATTTACAAACCAGGAGAGGAGACTGTGCAGCAGTGGGCTCGTGCCGTGCCTGTGGCCAATTTTCCTTTGCGCTGGAGACACACGGCTTTGTCAGCAGCAATGAAATTGGATCTTGTTTACCAGCATGAGCACATCATAGCACTTTGTTATCATAGCAAATGAAGATAAATCCCAACATCCCGGAGTGGAGCCGGGGCTTTGAGGCAAAGTGACAACCATGTCCTTATTGTCACAACATTACTGCACCATTAAAAGTACAGATTTCATAATTAAGGACTTCCATTTGATAAATCACTTATAAAAAATTATTCTCAGACGCTTGCAACAAGCACAGACCACATGTTTTCATCACAGCACCTCGACCCTATTTTCTAATTCTCTGATCTCCAGCCATTGGCACAAAACCTTGGGGGTTTGGCATGGCTGTTATTTAAGATTTCGAATCCTTTTTCATATCACGTTTGCTGCTCTTAGATTTAGGAACAACGAAATGAGCACAGGGTTGTCAGGCTTGCCTATCGCATTTGGAAGAACTGAGATCAGCGTTTTTAAAAGCCATCTTCAACTGCAAAAATGAATATATTAAAGACACAACAGAGCTACATGGCCACAGACACCATTTATTTATAGCTCTTTCTAGGTAAAAAAATATGCAAAGAAAGCTCATATGTGAATCTTTTGGCCACATTTCTCTGCAGCAAGGAATAAGTGACACGGATGAGAACACCTGGGCATTATCTATCAAACCTCTGTTTACACACCAACATTTTTGGTTTAGAGAATCTTTAGGAGGTTTTTTATATCCTGTGTATACTTTCATTTTATTTGCAACAGTGCACTGTAATAAAACACTTTTGTTAGAAAACGGGGATTTACTGTATCAAATAGTAAATACTGGGGATTTATTGTATCAAAATTGCATTTGCTTCTTTCAAAAATACCCATCTTATGTCATGGTGTGAGCTAAACTGTGTTTTAATGAAACGTACATGTTTCTTTTTGTTTGAACCTGAGCTAATTTAATAAAATATTAAAGGAATATTGAATTATGCATTTATAGGTAAACAAATCCTTAAAGCAGGACCAGCTGTGGTTAAACCCAGACACACCCACTGAGTCTCCCCAGGTGTAGCTTAGCAAAGCACGTTAAATGAAACTCCTCAAGTGTAAGGACCGATCAATAAAGTCTGTTCCTACCCCTGTAAAGCCAGGGGGAAAACACTAGCACAGGATGCAGAACAGGAGTTTCAGCGTGTGAAACACCCCCAGGGAAGTCCCGGGCTGAAGGGAGGCACGGGAAGATGCAGTCACCGATGAAAAGCTGCAGCATCAGGAATTTGTTGAAGTGTTAAAAGGGAATTTTAACCAAGGGCTTCTCACGCAGGTTTGCTTCACGCCCCTGGTCGTGCAGAGAGGATCAGCTGTTGCTTAATAGTCGAGAAATACAAAAGTCCAACAGGAACTCTCTATTTATGAGCAGTGTTTAAATGAAATAACATTGCTGGGGGCTGCTGTTCAGCACAAGCTTTCAAGTGTAGGACAAGATGAATGAAAAAACTTTCCTCAGTTCAGAAGAGTCCTAAATTTAAGAGTGGATACAAGTAATGCTCAAACTGCTCAAATTTTCCTTCAGCTGTGGTACCATCAGACTCTCTGCTATATCCATTTAACCTTTGTTAAACAGCACTGAATTTACGACTCTCATAAAAAATTAGATTAAATCCAAAAAGTATTTAGGCAGGAAAGGAAAAAAGGGAGAACTGAAAGCCACAATCTCCTTTATTGTGAATATCCACCACGTGCACACTGCCTGGGAAGGAAAGAAGCTCTAAGGTAGGGCAGAAAGGAGCAAAAGGGGTGAAAAATGCAACATTACCTCAAACAAATAATGAGCAACACCACTGATAACACCAGAATCTCCCTCATTTTTTGGTGCCTTTAAACTTCATCCTTTCCATCCTCTTTCAACTACTCTGTACTTGTTACTAAAGCAACACATTCACCTTGGCACTCAAATTCCATCTTAAGGTTGGAAATACGATTTGGCTGAGCAATCCCAGGGAAAGGAGGCAGAGAAATATTCCTCTGAAGGCTCAAAGCATTCCTCAGACCAGTCACTGGAAAGCCATAAAGCCCCAAATCTGGGTATCATCCTCTTTCTTCCTCAGCCGAGAACTGAAGAACATTTCCCACATTTTAAATGCTATCAGGACCTGCCTGCTTTGCAGGTGGGAATATCAATGGGGTGGTTAACGCTCATCCTGTGGCTCCAGCGAGAGAGGGAATGTGGAATACGCAGCAGGCAGGCAACAGCTGGCTCTGAATCATCCTGTGAGCCCAAAATGGCACCAAAGATCAGCACAGCTCCACGGTGGTGCGGAGAGAATTCCCCACGCCGCAGTTCCTCAGCTCAGGGGCACAGCCACACCACCTGCTTTTGGTTTGCTGGAGGGCAAAGAGAAGCTGGGGCCTTCCCAAGATCCACGTGACCTCCCCAGTCTGTGTGACCCTCACACGTCCATGGACGAGTAAGACTTAGATGGATTTTAACTATTCCAGGCTCCCATTTGAAGTGGTTTGTTCTGAACAGACCTCCCCAGTTAACCACAGGAGCGAGGACAAACTGCAGTGGTGCTCTCAGCCCAGCAGGACCTCTGCTGACAACGTTTCTATTTCGAAGGACAAGGAAAGATAACTTGACCCAGACAGTCAAGGTAAATAGATCCCAAACAGGCCCACTGTGCCATAGCTCTCCGACTCAGAATAAGACAAAGATCATGTAATAATTACACTCGCACGACCATCAATAACTTCTGAGGGAGAGGGAGTGGATTTATGGGCTCTCCTCATGTGAAAAACCACGCATGTCTCACACATCTACATGAGAGGTACCGCCTGTGACTTCTGCTTGACATCAGAATAAAGCACATTTCAGACAGGTCTCCGATTTCCCCATTTCTGCTGTTCAGCTCACTTTGGGGATCTGCTGCTTTTCCACACTCCCTGCCCTTGTGCTGCTAACAAGGCAGGAATTTCAGCTTTTAACTCCAATAATGGTGCTGTCTAAGACTCAAACCCGGGGTTGCAATGATCAAAACCCCTTCCATCTGTATCACTGCCACCCGTGATCTTTTTCCTCACATGAGTTCAGACAGGTGTTGGTTACATTTCTGAGTGTTACACGCTGTTCTGTGCAGAACAAATAACCCCCTGCTCTCTGCCCTCTGTCTGATACTCACCTCCCCTGCAAAGGCATCCTCTACCCTTGTGTTTTAGTCACCTGTGGCCTTCTGGGCCATATCTCAGCACAGCAGGAAAATGTACTTTCCTCACAGCATTTCTGAAATTGCATCTTCCCGTCACTTCAAAATTAGAAAAGGGGTTTTTTTTGACACAAAGACATTTTTCTTTAATTACCAAATTCTTTAATGCTGGAAAGAGTCCCACAAAACTTCACGTCATACAGCACTCAAAGCCGGGTGTTTTTCAAACTCTACATTTGTTTCCCCTCCGTTGTTAAGAGCTCTTCTGCCTCCTCTTTTGGTATCTCCCAGGACACAAAGGATATCGATGGGACCAGCTGAGGAATCAGCCAGCGAAGATAACTGATGGAAATCTGAATTATGAGAGCATTTTGCTTCCTCTCTCTGTTTCAAACTGGCCTTGTCTGACACTGCTGGTGGACAGGGCTGACACTGAAGCAAACCTGTGACTCCACAACCCTCCCACCCCTCTCACAGTCACAAATTGCCCCCATGTAATGCCTTGGCACGTCCTCATCAGTGCTCTTCAGCCTAATCCAAATCTCTCACAGTGAACCGAGAGCAGAATTTTACACTTGCTGTGCTCAGGTTTGCTGCCAGGTCCTTCCTACTTAGACTCACGTACAAATTTAGCCTTCTTCCTCGAACAGACACACATCAAAGCCAAGGCAAAATATTCCAAGCCTGGCTCCTCTTTGCTGCCTCTTGCAGCTCCCATCTCAAAGCCTTCTCCCAGGGTGTTGGTGGAGACCCACTGCGCCATTTAGGGCTGGGTTTATCCCCTGGGGAGTGCAGGCAATCCCTGCACACAGACACAGCTCCAGGGCGGGACTCCCCTTTGAACCCTGACAGAAAAATACTAAACCCATCCCCACACACCCAAACCTCCCCAAAAACAGCTGTCATTTCACCCCCAAGAGTCAATGAGGTTGGTAAAGGCCTCCGAGATCATCCAGTGCAACCTTTGAGCCAGAGGCTGATGCTCTGGGTTGGGCAAAGATGGTGCTCAAGGCTTAGAAAAACTGTACTTCATACACTCAGTGAGAAGGAGCAAAGCCCAGTTGCAGTCTTAAATCCCATTGTAATTCCTGTGCCTACTGAATGGAATCAGGATCCATGTAATCACATGTGCGGGATTTAATGGTGAGGTGTTCTGGTGTACAAAAAGAATAAGAGAGAGTGAGTGAAAAACACTTTCCTGTGCTCTGCAGGGAAGCGAGGCCCCTTTTGGCTCGTGGAGTGCAACATCCAACTCCAACAGCCAGAATTAAGGAGCACCACGTTTCTCAGGGAGTAGATAAAATTTTGTATATATGAACTCAATACCTAAAAAATGATGGCACTTCTGGAGCGATACCCATTTCTTTGTTGTTAAATGGCTTTCCAATGCAACCTGTATCTGTATTAACTGATATGGGAATAAAAGCCTTAAAATCCCATTGACTTTCCAATCATTAAACAAAGCCCCCCAAACAACCCGGGAAGATGTACATGATTTTTAATTATCTAATACATGTATATATCCTAAATATAGACAGATAATCCATTTTTATGCTTCGTCCTAAACCTCCTGTAATAAGTGCACTCCAGCTCAGGTAATTTAATTTTCATATTCTTTCAAGAACACACTACTGCAGTCCTATTTAAAAGATAATAATTCTTTTGAAGAACTTGTTAGAGAAGCTGATAGAGTTCAGAGGAATTCTTCGCCCAGGTGGGATTTCTTAGGAAGTTTTTAGAAAGCAAATCAATAAGTGTTTACAGATTGCAAATCCGATCACACTCCTGGCTGTGCCCAGAGGAAGCTGTGGAATTGTCAGTTCAGTGCGGGGATCTCGGCAGAATTAGTTCTCTGTCCTGGAAAATTGCTAAAGGATGGGGGACAGCAGGGTGGAGCAAAGGCACTCACAGTCAATAGAACAATACTCGTGTTATTTATCCTGGCAGGTTCTTACCCTGGCTCTGATCTCTGTCATAAAAAAGGGTGAAACTTCCTTTATGCTTCAGTATTTCAGAGAATCATCTGAACAAGGTCAGGTGTGGGGAGGTCTAAGGAGGGGATGTTGATACACAGGATATGATCGGAAGAGCTTTGCTTGTAGTTCATTAAATCAAATCTTACTTTAGAGATCCAATATTCTCTTCTCTGAAACCTCTTGGATTTACTTTTTCTCCCCCTCCCCACACTCCCCTCATTTTCTGCCTTACTTCTACTGGAACACTGGTTCAAGAAGTCCCAGCTCATTAGGAATCATAGAATTCTGGAGCGGTTTAGGTGGGAAGGGACCTTAAAATCCATTCAGTTCCATGGGCAGGGACACCTTCCAGTATCCCAGGCTGTTCCAAGCCCCATCCAGCACGACCTTGGACACTTCCAGGGATCCAGGGGCAGCCACAGCTTCTCTGGGCACCCTGTGCTGGTGCTTTGTGATATTGGAAGCACTTCTTGATAATTCTATGTGTAAATGATGCGGGAAGATAAAGGGACTTTACAGAGAAACAAACCTGAAGGTCACTGCCATGAGAGTCCTCTTCTGGAAAGTTTTAGGGAACCCAATCAAGGAATTGATTATTACCCTCTGTCTTCTCCATGGGCTCAGGAATGTCCAAGAGATGTCACCTGTGGCACCGTGCTCGGCTGGCTGAGGACTCAGACTCCATTTGACAGGACAGCAGAGTCAGAAGAGCAGCACAAGCAGCTGCTGCTCCAGCAGCTTCCCCTTGGAATGCCAACAGGCAGGAACAGCCACGAGTGGAGAAATCCAGCATTACCCCTGGTAATTACCCCTGGCACCGGCCAGAGGATTGGTGCCCGTGGCCATCTACAACTGCCCCCAAGTCGTTCTTCCAAACCACATTTTTGGTAAGATCAAGCTTGCCAACATCTTGCAAGTGACGTTTTCATCCAAAAAATGATGCTATCTGAGAACATGCTTCACCAGGCATGCAAGCAAATCAGGAATGTGGAAAAAAAGAGCTGTGGTTATGCTGAATTTACCAAAGTAAATGCACATCTCTGTGTGCCTTCCTCACCTCGATGGAGGAAACAGGAGATGGGAACTGACTTCCTCCTGTCCCGTTTCTGTAGGACTGCATGGATCATTACAGAATTGTGCATTTTAATGACCCATGGAGAAGCTGACAGACATTTTTACTTTACACCAACCTATTACTGAATCAGAACAGAAGAAATTCAAACAAAAAAACCACCACAGCGCTTCCATATCTGACTTCGGTAGGTGGGACTACTCTCAATGAGGGGGTGGGAGCCATTTAAAATTTTTTTTCTCCTTTTTTTCTTTCATTTGCCTTGAACCCCTCCCAGTCTCTCTTTTTACTCCTCCTATGTGAGCATGTTTCACGTAGAGGATGAATGAACTCTTTCCTAGAACTCAACCCATTGCTCCAGGGCTGACTTGCTTTAAGCCAGGTCTCTCCTGTGCATCCAGAGGACATTTGGGAATGTCTGAAGGATTCCTGAAGAGTGATGCCACCTCCTACTTCCTTCACGTACAAAACTCCCTCCCACGGAGAAATCTGTGCAATCAAAAACCTCTCCCGGGAATGTCCTCCAGGACTAAAACCTTGCCCACACTCACAGGAAAAGCTCTCGGGAGAACAGCTACTACTTAGTGACAACTTCATTGTAATAGAAATGAGCCCCTTCACGACAATGGAAATGACAATTTCACTATGACAATGAAAATAAACGTGAGGATATTTTCTTCTCAATCCAATCTTGTACCGAGAGGAATGAAAAGTACTTTTTGTGCTCTCAGGTCAGCATTTTGCTTCATACAGTTTGTTTCAAGCAATTCCTACACTGAACAGCACCCTAGGAATTAGAGTGCCCGACCTGAGAAAGACAAATTCAGAGGTGAAAGCACATAAAGATCTCTGTTTACTCAGAATTTCCTTCACAGAACTTTACATCTCACCATGGAAAATAACAACAGAAATAAAATAATTATATATTAGCAACTGCTTGGCCAAACCACAGCAAGAACCCCAGTCAAGCTCTAATCAAATTAACAGGAAGCAGAGTGACTGGAAGAACATTGGGAATGAGGAGAAATAAGTGAAATCTGGCTTTTTCTAGTGGAGATCAATGAGCCAATGTGATTGCAGACAGATGCACGTTACCTTATGTGGAATAAATTCAGTTTATCATCACATACAGGTTTTACTTTTCCCAGATCAACTCCCTGAGACAGCTTTGCTCTGGTGAGTGAAGGGCTCTGCTCTCAGGCAGAGTTCCACCAGCATGGAGCCACAACTCCTGACAAAGGGCCAGTTCAGAAATACCTTTTGAGCTCCTCCAAAATTCGCTCTCAGAACTCAGGTGAGTTAGGCAGCAATTGCCCAAGACACTGGCAGCCTGCAGCGTTCTCCGGGAAGATCAGCCCTACAAATCCAACAGTCCAGGCGGCACAAAACTTGGCTTATCCCAGCTCAGATGCTTATTTACTGATGGAGAACTCACCTGGGCTCTCCCAGGGGCAGCCCCTGCAGATACAGACCTGAAGGAACCAGAGTCACTGAACAAACATCGTCCTTCCTCTGTGGAATTGTTTGCTGGTGGCCATAGGAGGGGAAAAGGGAGCACTGGTCCCTGGGAGAGTCGCTCACCAAAAGCTGAATTTGGGAAATACTGTCAAAATATGGCCACTGTGAAATCCATTTCCCTTTGTGTGATGTCCGTCAGGGAAACAGCCACTCTCCACATTCCAGAAAGGTTTCCTCTGATCTCACTCAATTACCATAAAAATTTTACCACAGGACTGAGGCACAGATTTTTTTTCCCCCTCTAGACCTTAAGAAAACTTGTCATATGCTCATAATAAGTTAACTGCTAGAAAACATCTGGTTAGGTAAGGAGGTAAAAGAGTGATAAAGAAGCCCTAAGGATGACTTAGAAAGATATTTTCCTGAGGAAATTATGGAAATCCCCCTGATCTGAGGAGAAATGGAAATTAGCAAAACTCCGTATTTCTGACAGCCCCAAAATCTCCTGTTGCTTTTTAAAACCCGCTCCAAACCCAAGGCAGCCGTGCTCTGTGCTGCCCTTCATTTAATCTCTCAGCCCACCTTCACAGTTGCCTTTCAACTTCGGCTCTGACAGCCCAATTCTGAGCCACGCTGAGATTTTCAGGAGTTGAATGGAAGGCACCAACCTGGAGCTCCGTGTCCCCACGTTCAGCACAAATCCTTCTGAAGCCACAGAACCAATAAAAACGGAGTTAATTATAGCAGTTTTACCATGAATATGTAGGTTGTGCAACTCAGAAGAACTCAATAACCATTTTCATGGCGGTCAGCACTATTCAGAGAGACATTGGAGAGAATGCGCTATGGGGCTTAATGGTTTAAATGAAAAGGTTTCGGCAATTTGCAAAGCTGATTTTTATGTTTTCTACAGAACAATGTGTCTTTGCTACCGTGAAACAGAGGGGACAACAGAAAACCACAGGCAGGAAGAGGAAAGCTCCGGCCATCACCTCCAAGCTCCTGCTGTGCGCTGGGCATTTAAGCTGAAACGGCCTCTTTTCCCAAAGAGAATTTGTTAGAATTAATCAATAGGCAGCTGGGGATCAAATCTTCAAAACCAGGCAGCACCCAGCAGCTCTCACCACGACCTGAACGTCCACTTCAGCAGATGTTCAAGCTACTGGAACAATTTTGGGAATGGAGATTGACCCCTTTCTCAGACAAAAGACAAAATGTTTTGTATAAGTGTAATTTTTGTTCTCCCCCTACCATTATACTCTAGAGAAAGAGCACTCATGGTTGCTGGGCGCTAAAAATAGGTTAATAAAACTTCAAACCGATCAAATTCCTCGCGTGGTGTTGTTTCAAATCCCCAGCGGTTGTGAGGCCCCATATTTTACATTCAGAATTGCAAGAGACATTGTTTCATTGAGAGGTTCTTCTATTCCCTCTCTCCAAGCACAGACTCTGAAGAAAAACGGAAACTCAGATTAAGTTTCCCAACCTCGTGAAAACTTGACTGTGACCAAGCCCCACATCTCAAAAGAACCCCGAACCCAAAACACCAACCCAGCACCCTGGAAGTGCAGAGGTGCTCAGGAAAGTCATCACAAAGCTCAGCTAAAACCTCCAAACGTTAGGACTGTTCTGGAATGCTGATGCATGTGGCAGTAGAGGGGCAGGGTGACAGAAGGAGGGGACAAAAGGGCCCGAGAAGGGAGATGGCACAGATTGCTCACAGGGACCAAAGCTTAAGAGGCTCAGATTGGGCTGTAAACTGAGAATATGTATTTTATAAGGAGATTAACAAAAAACAACCCCCCAAACCTGTCAGTCTCTTGGAAACATAAACTAACACAGAGATAATCAGTACGGGAAAGTCCGTAAGTAACGAATTTAACCCACGGGTGGTATTTAGCAGCACACAGGAAACAAGGCATGGTCCACAACCTGATCAAAATGGGCCAGAAGATGGTGAGAGAAAACCCTCTGGAGCCAGGCTGGGAGAGCTGGGGCTGCTCAGCCTGGAGAGGAGAAGGTTGTGTGGAGACCTCACAGCTCCTTCCAGGGTCTGATAGGATACAGGGAAGCTGGAGAGGGACAAATCATCAGGAAGTGGAGGGACAGGACAAGGAGGAATGGGTTTGGACCGACAGAGAGGAAATTTAGGTGAGATACAGGGAAGAAATCCTTCCCTGGGAGGGTGGGCAGGCCCTGGCACAGGGTGCCCAGAGCAGCTGTGGCTGCCCCTGGATCCCTGGCAGTGCCCAAGGCCAGGCTGGACACTGGGGCTTGGAGCAGCCTGGGACAGTGGGAGGTGTCCCTGCCCATGGCAGGGGTGGCACTGGATGGGCTTTAACGTCCTTCCAACCCAAACCATCCTGGGATTCTTTGAAAGCCTCTCACATATTTAAAAACAAAGACTAAATTAAATTATTTAAAATAAAAATTTAAAATTCTGTATAAATTTTTTTGGGCTATGGGAAACAAATGAATTCTTTTCCCAGTATGTTTGGCACAAAGATCTCTGGGAAAGCTGGAATAAACCTGTTCCCAAGTTTGAGGTTTAAGCTTCTAAAATGTATCTGCTTCCAACAGTAGCTTATGTCCAATTTGCTTTCTATACTCCACTTATTTATTTAAAACTTAGTCAGAAAAAATGGCACTGGGGAGTCTCAAATTTGCAGTGTTCAGCAGTTACCCGGTCAAAAGTGCTCAGTCTGAATGTTAAACTAGAACCACCAATTAATATTAATTAAAAGAATCCCCGAGGTGTAAAACCTGCCCTGTTTAGGGGAAAGGCAGCAAAGTCCTGCCGGGTTTTTAATTACCACACACTGCTGTAAGTGGTTCACCCAACCTGATTATGGCCTTGGGGACACACACTGGCAGCTCCATGGACCCAGGGTCACTGGCTGGAATTTGGGAAGCAATTCCTTAATTTGGGAAGGAAGGGGGTTGGACAGCAGGTTATGGAACAGGGGACCAGGACTGGGGTTTTGAGAGGAAAAATTATCCTGGCTTCTTCCCAGACACATCTCCACATCCAGCCCTGATGGCTGACACTTCTTCAGTGCTTCACAAAGGATTCATGCTTGAAAAGGAGGGAAAATGCAGCAATTCTGAGTCCTCTGGAAGTTCTCAGCTCCACTTGTTCCAAAGAAATGTGTGGTGCTAAATGTTCCATTGACTACCAAGAATCCTCCCTGACACATTACTCCACTTTTTTCACGGCTATTTTGATTCGAGTACTAAAAACTCAGTGAAGCTGAAAAAAAAAAGAAAAAAAAAAATCAAAATTTAAATCCTGTGAAAGACTTTTTTGCAGCTCCGGTCTTGAGGGAAGGGCAGAAACTTTGGGCATTCAATAACTGAAGCTGCACAAGCAACAGCAGCTCACAGGGTTACAGAGCAGAGCTTTTGACAGGCATTTCATGGAATTGCAGATGCTTCACCGGGCACAAGCAGGACTGGTTAAGTCCCCAATGCATTTTTAAAAGAGGCAATTAGAGCTATCCATTCCAGGTCATTACTCATGGAGTGCAAGGAGACTTCCAGCTTCTCGCCAGTAGGTGGTTCCTAAAGAACTCTCTCTTCCTCCTGGGAATGCGCTCCTTCTATTAATCCCCCCTCTCATATTTAATTCTTCATAACTGAAAAATAAACCTGATTATCAACATTTATTTCTGGCCTGCCCGATGCATCTTTGCAATATTATTTTATCTCATTTGAATGATCTGGAAATCCAGTTTCTGTGAGCTTGAAATCTGTTCCCTTCTCGTTCCGCCCAACAGGACCCCAGAACCGTTTGTTCACTGGGGTGTTTATTGTTAGAATGTCTCACATAGAGAGGGAAGAAACATCCAAAAAAGCTTCCAGGTACAGTTTTGCTCTGAAGTCACACTGGCAGCAGGCAGCATTTAGCACATCTGAATGTCGTCACGCTGCCTTGGCGTAGAACGTGGAGCAGGGATGACCAGGAGCGCTGTGTTCTGAGGTGTGGATCTCCAGCTTTCACCCCTGCCTGAAGGACAGCTTGGTAATGTCAGTGTGAATCCTACACTGTACCCCAAAATATATTAATCTGTGTTGCAGGGTCCCTGGAGGACTACATAAAAGAGAAGGCTTCTCCCACTCTGTTCTGCTGAGGCAAAGCTCAGTAATCTACAATTTAGCAGCTCCCTTCACTTCCTGGGAAGATTCAGGCTGGATTTTAGGGAAAGGTTCTTCCCCCCCAGGTGGTCGGGCACTGAAGAGGCTCCCCGGGGAATGGGCACGGCCCCAAGGCTGCCAGAGCTCCAGGATGACACCCTCAGACACAGCACAGAGGTCTGGGTCATCCTGAGAGGAGCAGGGAGCTGCACTTGATGATGCCTATGTGTCCCTTTCAGCTTGGGATATTCTGATTCCAAGAATCTCAGCAGGAAAATGGTGGGGGTGACTCACAGCAGAGTCACCAAGACAATTCAGGTGCAAATGTCCATCTGTTGTAGGAGAAGTCACAGTTTGGAGAAAACAAAAACCCAGCATGACACAGTTATTACAGAGCTGCTCAATTAATGCCTTGTCATTAAAGTAATAACCATGTCACAGAAGACAAGCCGCTAGGAACAAACAATTAGAGGCATTTCCCTTGAAAAACGGCCTGTCAAGAAGTGAGCTGAATGTTTTGAGGAGTTATTTAGGAAAAAACCACGTGTTTTTCCTAATGTAATAGAGCACGTTCCAATGTAATAGAGCTCTTAAGTACCATAACCCAGCAGATTTCCAGTACCTTATAATGCCCTGGTGTCATGCCATGCTCTTGAAGAATCCATGGCTTCCTTCCCCACCTTGGAAATCCCAGTCTGCTCCTTATTTTTCCTCAGCCATGCCAGTTTACTCCCCAGAACAACACCCCCAACTCAAGGATCTCAAATGCATCCATACAAAGCACTTCCCTTTTTTTGTTTACAAAAAGTGATGTTCTTGCTGGACTGTGAAGTTTGTGTCTTTGTTTACATTAATCATAATTCAGTTCAACCAAAACTAATTATCTAAGCACCTCTATCCAGGCATCCATCCTCCAAAAATGGTTGGGTATAAATTTCAAATTGGAAAACTTCGGCTATCCCAGAGCACTGCAGCCTTGCTCGTGCTGGTCACATTGGCTAAACGGAAAGAAAAAAGTTGCCTTGTTTGCTTTTGCATTGACACTTTCTAAAGAAACCAATCAGGTAAATAATAATAATAATAATAATAATAATAATAATAATAATAATAATAATAATAATAATGAGATTAATAGAGCAAACAAAAATCCCCTCCCAAATCTAAAGACAAGACATAAAAACAGCCAAGGATTTGAAGGCTACAAATACAGCACTCCCTAGAAAATTTGGATTTTGGCAGGAAGTTTCTCTTGGGAGAAAGGGCAAAGCCAATCCTCCATGCAACACAATGATTTTCGTTATGTATTAGAGAACATATAGGAATGTTTGGGAATGCCACCTATCCCAAATTTGGATTGTGAATACCATTCCAAACACTCGGATACCAGGAGAAATCTGGCACAGTTGCAGGATGTCATTTCATTTCTACTGCCTGCTCACTGAAAAATTTATGTGCCCATTACTACCTTTGATGATTATAACGATGTCATTTACTCGGTCTAAAGTAGATGTCAGAATATACCTTGTCTTGATGACAGCAATAAAGAAATAAAAAAAAAAAAAAAAAAATCACTCCATGGCAAAAAAAGGGATTAAAATTGCTATGAAATTCCCATTACTGCTGGACTTGTGATAAAAATTGTGACCTTGGCAATCAGCACATCGAGGGAAGTATTACCAGGGCCACTGGTAAAAGGAAATCAACTCTAAAGTCAACAAGAAATCATCAGGAGCTGGAGATTGGATTACACTCCCAGATTAACCCCACAGCAGTAGCACATGACTTGGCCTGGACTTGCTGAGAACCAGGCTTTAAATGAGTTTGTCAGGGCCCATCCCACATTTGGGATTCTGCTGGTGATGCGTCTGCTCTCGGAGGTTGTTCAGGGTGTTCCAGGGCTGCTGCAAAGCCTCAGTGCTACAGGGCATGGCCTGGGCACACCTTTCCCTCCTCTCTCACCTCGGCTGTTGCTCTTTTACACAGAAAATAACCTTGGTTTGGCTCTTGTCCCGACGTAAAAATGAAAATTCAACGTTTCTGAAGCTGCCTCTAAAGACACAAAGCACATTAAAAACATGCAGATTCCACAGCAGTGACCGACCCGTCTCCACAACAAAAATAAGTGGCATTTTCACAATGTTTGTTTTCCTGGCCCTATTTTCCCTATTTTTACCACGATACCTTCCTCTAAAAATCGATGTAATCCTTCAAGTTCCTGGTTTCAAGATAAATTGATTGTACACGGAAAAGGTCACTTATTCCACTAAAATGCAAACTCTGGGCCTGTTTCCTCATGGAGCAGAGCCTGGGAGAGCAAATCATTGAAGATTCCTATGACAGGAACGCTCTCCCCAAAGCTCTGTGTGTTTGGGAGAGTCCCTGTACCTCTCTGGGCCACGGGTCCTAGACGGAAGGAAAAATAGGGAAAGAGAGACAGTAAATGACTGCGAAACCTCTTTGAGCTCTAAGCTACAATGCAAACATTGCATCGGAAAGTGCCTTCCTTTCCTGAATCTTTCTGCCTTTACAATTTAATGCCCAAATCAACTACACAGATAGCACAAAAAAGCAAGAATTCCAGTTTAAACACAAAAGCAGCAATCCCCAAAATAGGTCTGAGAAGCTGTTTCACCTGTTCCTGTAAACTCATTATCTAAGCACATATACCCAGGCATCCATCCTCCAAAAATGGTTGGGTATAAATTTCAAATTGGAAAACTTCGGCTATCCCAGAGCACTGCAGCCTTGCTCGTGCAGGTCACATTGGTTAAATGGAAAGAAAAAAGTTGCCTTGTTTGCTTTTTTATTTAAAGTTTCTAAAGAAATCAATTAGGTTAATAATAATAACAATGACAATAAATAAATAAAGCAAACAAACAAAACCCACCCAAAAACTAAAGGCAAGACATGAAAACGGCCAAGGATTTGAAGGCTACAAATACAGCATTCCCTAGAAAAATCAAACTTTGGCAGTTAAATTTGTGGTTGAGCTGGGGACCGAGTGCATTTTGACTAATCTTAGTTCAAGTACATGCTAAGGTTAGGAAACATGGACTGAGAAATAACAACATCAGCACTGCAGCTCTGATCATCTCCACGTGGATAACTTAAGAATATTTTGTGTCCATCTGCTGAGAAGTTGGCTTGATAACTTGGTCTCACTTGTCAGACTTCCACACCTGCATCCAGCTTGTCTCCAACACTCGAGAAGAAGTTATCCATGGACACCAATGGACATAACACTGGCCCACAGGGAAGCAGTCAATCATTTAATCTTTGGATGCTTAAAACACACGGGCTTTTCTGCCTGCTCTCTGTAGTGACTGGATGGGAGGGAATGGCTTCAAACCCAAAGAGAGAAGGTTTAGATGGGGTATTAGGAAGGAATTGTCCCCTGTAGCATGGTGAGGCCCTGGCACAGGGTGCCCAGAGAAGCTGTGGCTGCCCCTGGATCCCTGGAAGTGTCCAAGGCCAGGTTGGACAGGGTTTGCAGCAACCTGGGACAGTGGAAGATGTCCCAGTGTGTGGAAGGTGTCCACGGAGTGGGATAGGATGGGCTTTAAGGTCCCTCCCAACCCAAACCATTCTGGGATTCTGTATTTCCAGATCCCGTCCTAGAGGCAGGCGCACTTCTATGACTCCCAGACTGCTCCCAACTTCAAGGCCCTCAAGAAGGCCGGAGTTGTCTCATGCTCTGCAGGGAATCCAGCACATTTCTCATCCCAGTTAAGGACTCTGGCCTCTGTGCTCTGGGCCTGGTGAAGTCCTAAACATTTACAAATAAGGTGGTGTTCGATCAAAGGTTGGACTCGGTGCTGTTGGAGGTCTTTTCCAACCTCAATGGTTCTATGATTCTGAGCAACAGGAAACTCCAGACAGAAATCAGAAAACCCCAGAAGCGACTCAAGATTCTTGAAGTGTGAGTGATTGCAGTGCCTGAGCACTGTGGGTGCCCCCTTCTGCGGGGTTTGGGGTGGGGTGGTGGCACACAGGTCAGCAGAGAGCCCGGGACTCAGGCTGTGTTTGAGCCCAAGCTGCTCAGATGCCCACATGATGCACACTGTGCCCTTCTGCCCTCTCTTTTCTCCCCAGAGTGAAGGGCCAAAGATGCTCTCAAACCCAGGGCTTTGTCCAAGACCTGGGAACACCAGCCTTCCGCGGATAAATGAAGAGCCATTAGATGCACAATCCTTATCCAGTCAGACACGGCATCTTGGAAAAGCCTTAAAGGCTTTTCAAACCAACAGCCGCTTCCAAGAGATTATCGCCGCACTGACACAGAACCCTGTACGCGGCTGTGCTTACCCAGAATTTTGTTCAACAGATAATTGTTCTCTGGAAAGCAGTAACGCAATGTCTGCCAGTGCAAGTACTTCTCAATAAAAGCTCATTTTTCATATTCCAGCTCCACGCTGGCTGACCTGAACATTCGGAGCCTGCATTGATGCACGTGTGAAGCATTTGATACACCCCTCGTTAAAGTCTTCTCCTGCAGGAAACATCTCCACTCTCCTCGGCACGATGCCAGCAGAGCCCCAAGGACACAACAGGATTTACACCATTATTGCACAGAGTCAGAAGAGCTATTTCTTCTGTTGACATTCTGCTTGCATTGAAATAGACAGAGAAAAAAAATCTTCCTGCTTAAGGGACTTCTTTTAAGCCAGAATTTAAACCATCTGATACACCAGGAGAGGTCTGAGGTACACAAATAAAGCCCTGTCTTATTTAGAAAATTAAATATATTGAATATGTGGGGGCTGGGACTAGATGATGTTTAAGGTCCCTTCCAATTCAAACCATTCTGGGAATTTTTTTTTCATTTATTTTCTAAGGTAAACAGAGTTGGTAATGGAGGTGTGATCTGGGTGTAAAAATGTGAAACTGCTCCAAGGATATGTCCTGGGACAGAGACCTCAGTCAGGATTGCCCTAAGACCTTCATCTGCAGGCTTTCTACCAGTCAGCCCTGGAGAGAAAGAACTGTACTTAATAAAAAAAGTTTGACAAATCTCTATTTTCTTCTACCTAAAAAGACAAGTTCAAATTTTGCATTTTCTCAAGAACAGATATTAGACCCACAAGCAACAGAGAAGCCCCCGGAAAACAAACCACTGCACAAGGCCCTTATGTCACATCTGAAAGATCATATAAAGCTATCAGAAAGATTAATTCATCCACCAGTGAAGAGGTTTAACCTTTAAGGTACAAGCAATGCCGGGTTTTCTTTGCAATGTCAAACAACGGAGCATCATCCTGAATCTGATAATGAGATGAACGAGATGAATGGCATTTTCGAAATGAGTGACTTCGCTGTTGTTCAGGAGAATCCACCTGCCTGTGCAAGCTCCAGGTGCTGTTCAGGTGTGTGCCAAACTGCCAACCCCGGCCTGACATTTGGGATAAACCCCTGGAAGGTGGGGGTACTCCTGCCCAGACACATGGCTGGGGTAAACATTCCTGAAGGCAAATTCCACGTCAGTCAAACCCCTTCCCATGAACTGCAGCCAGACAGGCAGAAAAAATAATCTGAAATCTTCATCAACAGAGCTCAATCCTCAGGTCACCTCATCCTATTTAAGCTTGCACTCCCAAAGAGAAGTTGCAGGGGCACGTCCATCTCAAACGTGCTCTCATTTCTGACCTGCTAAAAGTAATAAAAACACATTTACTGCTGAGAGGGGGAACTGGCATGAGGGGATTTTGGGCCTAATCCTGTTCAGACAGATCCCATGGCACCACTCAGCACAGTGCCAGGAGTTAGAAAAGCCATTCCAGAGCAGTCTGGAGGGCTCATGGAATACCCTGAGCTGGAAGGACCTACAGGGATCATGGATCTAGCCCCTGTCCCTGCACAGACACCCCACCAACCCCACCCTGGGCATCCCTGGCAGCGCTGCCCAAACGCTCCTGGAGCTCTGGCAGCCTCGGGGCCGTGCCCATTCCCTGGGGAGCCTGGGCAGTGCCCAGCACCCTCTGGGGGAAGAACCTTTCCCTGATCCCCACCCTAAACCTCCCCTGGCCCAGCTCCAGCCCTACCCTGGGTGCTGTCCCTGATCTGTCCCAGAGAGCAGAGATGGGAGCTGCCCCTCAGGAGGAGCTGCAGACCATGACCGGCTCTGCCCTCAGGCTCCTCTGCTCCAGCTGAACAAGCAAAGCGACCTCAGCCCTCCCAGAACCAGGCAGGCCAGTTCTTCACCTCCAATCATGTCAAAAGCACAAGCCAAGGCAGTGGAACAAGGAAAGAAAAAAACCCCACGCATCCTTGAACCTTTCTCCCTGTCCACCATTTCCAGACCAGGTGTTCATCAAGCCATGTTCAGTTCAGGTGCTCGGTAACTTGCAGCAGGTTTCTCCTCTAAAACCACATCTGCTCTTCCCCTTAGCCTGTGTGAACTTCCAACATCCCCTGGAATTGTCCCAGTGGGGTGAAAACTCCCCTCTCCAGTTTGCATTGAGCCCTGGCTCCTGCAAGCTTCACCTGAGGTCCTTAAAGCAGCAGTGAACAACTGATTCCTCTTTATTCTGCATACAGCACGTTTTTAATGTATTGGCTAATTTTGGTTTTCATGGAACCACCTACTGCAAGTTCAAACTCCTGCTCCCAAATGGCAACAATCAGATCAGAGATGAAGTTAAAATTACTTCTCTCTTGTTTATCTTTTGCCAATTACACTGAACTTCACTTGGCATTTCAACAGCAATCCCTCTCACAGGGTCCTCTGCAAAACTTCCTTGCCAGCTCTCACCTTCAGAACCCCCAAAGCAACTTACTGGCGTCACTAAACATCCTCATGTACCCAGAGTACGCCCATTTTTCAGGATATACCGAACAACAGAGATCCTGATGTGGTCCTCACTCCCGTGGTGAGCTCCTTCCCTCATGAGGATTTATCCCAGGCTTTTAACCTCCATTTTCTACTTTCTAATCCATTATTTGTCTGTGGAAGGACTTCTTTGCTAAAGTTCCCGCTGACTTTGCTCCAGATGAACAAGCAAAGCGACCTCAGCCCTCCCAGAACCAGGCAGGCCAGTTCTTCACCTCCAAACATGTCAAAAGCACAGGCCAGTTTTTCAGTAAGTAAATATTTGTTAACAGTCAGCACCAACAGACTGAATTAGAAAGAAATGCCATGAAAGACAACCTACAGCCTTTCAAGCTCTATAAGGCACCCAAAAGAAACTTTATCTCTAAGCTGGTTTGGGCAACTTGTTCATGGTCATAAGATGCACACATCCAGTTTACATTTTTCTGGCAAAATACCCAAATAAATCAAAGGCCCTCAGTTTTCCCTCTCCTTATCATACAAATAAATCACAGGCATCAGGATTATTTTATTAAATTAATTAATAACTGTGTTAATATTATTATTAAATTTATTAATATTGTTATATGTTGTCTTTCTGATTACAGCACACCACAGTAGCTTTTATGTTCTGCATAACGAACACTGTCATTCAAAGGAAATTTCTTCAAGCAAGCCAGTCACAAAGAGCACCAAAACCTTCAGTGAATACACAGCCAGTATCTTTCCAGAGGAGATTTTTTTGTGCTAAATATTGCTGCTCTTATGTTTCCAAAAAAGAAAAAAAATTGTTAAGCCTTCCTTTCCAAAGCAAGTGTATTATTACAAGGTAACAGCAACAATTGCTCTTGACAATTTAGATATCAAACAGGATACTGTGAGACTTTCAGAGCTATCAGCCTCTAATCACTTTTTGTGCACTCTGACGTGTGAAATCCACTATTTAAACACCACAGCTGCTTAAATAAAATCAGGATTTTGAATATTCCCTCCTGCTGCAGATTATTTCACGTACGCTAAGGCACACGCTGTCAAACCAGTTCATTCACACATGGATTTTTTCAGCTCAGGAAGACCTCGTTTTCTGAACAACCTGAGAACCACCTGTGGACTTGAACTAAAAATGGAAGGACTGAGTTACTGTGAGTCAGTCAAAAACTGATCATTCCAGACTGGATAACAGTTGATCATTTTCATCTGTCTCAAAGAGAAAACAATCCTTGAAGTGTCTGAGGGATGAAATCCCTCTCAGGTTTTGTAACACCACTTTATCTGGTTATACCTGACTCATTCGTGTGACACAGCAGCTTCCCTAAAGGAAGGTAAAACCAGATCATTCTGCCTGACCTTGGACAAGGGATGGAGGGACAGGACACAGGGAATGGCTTCCCACTGCCAGACGGCAGGGATGGATGGGATATCGGGAAGGAATTGTTCCCTGGGAGGGTGGGGACAGGGTGGCACATCCTGGCACAGGGTGCCCAGAGCAGCTGTGGCTGCCCCTGGATCCCTGGCAGTGCCCAAGGCCAGGCTGGACACTGGGGCTTGGAGCAGCCTGGGACAGTGGAAGGTGTCCCTGCCCATGGCAGGAATGAGATGTCCTTCAAGGTCCCTTCCAATCCATTCCATGATTCCGTTAAAAGAAAAACGACCAAAAAGTATTCCCATGTGCTGCAGAGAGTTCACTGAATGTTCTCTTTCTAAATGAAGCCCATGAGATGTGATTTACAAGCGCCAGCATTTGCTGCTCCCCTGACTTTGGGCAGCACCGAGCATCTGCTCCCTCCCCACCCCTTCCCTTTTCTGAACCACGCTTTTATTACACTCTTGTATTGTCCAAGACAGCCATAACTGGAGTTCACTAAATAAATTTGCCTGAGAAACTTATACAGGGTTTGAAAGTTTAATGCAACTGCCAAAAGATTGCGGAGCGCTGGGAGAATTAATCTTACTACTCATTACATTTATTGATTCCAATCAAGCTTCCAGACATCAGCATAGGTGCCACTGCTAAGAAATAAAAAGTTTCCAGGAAATCTCTATGTAAATCTAAAGTGACTGCCAGCTTTGGGGAAGGGAAAAAAGCTAAGGAAGAGGTGTGTAATCTACATGCCAGTAAATGCTGGACTCATAGGTTATCAGGCACCACTTGAGGAGCTTTCTCCAACACTGCTTTGATAACCAGCTCAAGATGAGGCTTCATCCCTCAAGCCTGCAAAAGGGCCAATATTCACCACAGGGTTTTCTCTTGCAACACTCTGTGAATTCAGTTAGGGATGAAAAGCAAAAAGGCCCTTCCATACACAAAGATTGGGGTTTTTTCTTTTTTCTTCTAATTAGAAGCTGAATCTAGTTGAAGGTAGAAGCTGAGCAGCCGTGAGATCATTCTACACTACATAAATAGAAAGAATAACTTTGCTGCTGCGTGTGCCCAAGAACACGTGGAGGCTTTTCTTTTGAGGATGGAAGAGTGACTGTGAGTTTCGGAAATCATTTACCACATTTGCTTGAGTAAACCCGAGAGAAGAAGAGCATTTGTGAAAGGACAGAAAATAATGACACGAGTTTTTTGTTTCCTACAGCTCCTACTCCAACGCTCCGCTAGGACTGGAGTGCAAACCACAGCTAATGCTGATGGAACACCACAATCCAGCCAGCATTTGAAAGAGTTTGGTTGAGCACAGCATGAGAAAACCATTTTATTTACATGACTGGAAACTGACTTTAACATAATTGCTTTTCACCTATTTTGTGTGTGTGTGTGTGTGCGGTATAAATTATATAAGGCTACACTGGAAAACACTTGGGAAAAGAATTATTCCAAGAGTTAGCTGCAACTCTGAGTTTCTGAAGTATCATTTTTACCTGTAGTGGCTGCGGTAAGTAAGAGAAGTACTGACAGCAGGCCCGTGTGAAAGACCTTCCTGGATCACCTGCTAGGTAACAATTTCTTGAATTGGTTGGGATGGCTCATACTATAAGAGAATAAATATTTTAAAACTTTCCTGTTTCTGAGCATTTTGCTTTCAATTTAAATTTATAAGAGAACAACACCCGCAATGCTAAATAGAAAAACGCCAATAACTTGTCAGAATTCCTTGATGTTTGCTGTTTTGCATAAATACAGCCTGGATGTAGTTTAATCCTAGTTAGGCCAGACAAAATTAAGTTGGATGTAAACTATAAATAATGATCAGCCTGTTCAGTTTGAATTTTCTATTTTTCTGTGCCATCATTTAACTTTGTAAATGAAGGTGATTTTGGAACATGCTCTTAAACAGCAGCATAAAAAGTAGCCTAAAACTTCCTGTCTAGGAAGACTGTAAACCTGTTGCCTCCACAAAAATAAAGGAATTTACTGCCTAGATAACACCTAACCTAGCACAGGAACCCATCAGGCAACAGGATCAGCCTGTGGAATTTTATGTGCAAGTCGTTGTTAGCTGATGATGCTGGGAAGGTTTTGCTGCTCCACTCCTGCCACAAATGAGAGTTTACTCCTGACAGATTGTCTGGCTACCTCTTGTAACTGAAAGCACAGGTACAACCCTAAAAACCTTGCAGCAATTTTATTCTCTATTAACTCAACCTCACGAGGCCCGTGGGACCCACCTTGGAAGAGGGAGTATCAGCTAGGAGAGAATGTGCTAAAAGATAACATATAATATTAAAAAACAACCAACCAAAAAAAAAAAAAACCCAGAAATAATATATTTTAATGTTGCCTTTTGTATATATTTGGAGATCTCACTGAGAATCACCAGCACAAAAGTTAATTAGCCAGGCTGGCTGACAAGGAAACAGATGCGAGTACAGTAATCTTATGCACTGGCATTAATTACATCAAGTTTTAGGTGAAGCCACAAATAAAGGTCAGGTTGTACTACCGAGACAATCAAGAACACAAACTGCGAATCTGTTGCAACATTTAATAACCCCCATTCCCCACAGGGCAGGAACCCTTTCAGGCAGCCGTGTGATGAGCAAATACTTAAATGTCACACCTGGCAAATTATCCAACCTGGGCCTCCCACATCAGATGCTTCCCATTTAAAACCCAACAAGAGCAGCTCCGTTTCTGATGCACAGAAGACAATTCACACTCTCTTTCTAATTGCTGCTAATTGCCAGCTACAATTTTATCCACCACAATTTCAACCCTGAAAAGGATCCTTTCCATCAGCTGCAAACAGATAACAAAAGGCTGGAAGGGAACATTACTCTCATGTGTTTGTACATCCCCTGCAAACCCTGGTTAAGAATGTTTTATCCAGCCTCACGGTGGCATTTCTTGAATTCTATAGAACTGGGATTTAAAAGCATCGAGTAATGTGGTAACTGATCTCATCTTCAAGCTACTTTTGAAAGCTTCATTCTTAGTCTCCATTTCCATTCTGTATTTATCTGATTTCAGCCTCCTACAAGGCTCTTGTCCTGCTCCTGTCTGTCACTCCAGTCTGCCTCCAGTATTCAAGCATCTCATTCAATCCCTGCACCTCTAAAATGTCAGGTAAGTATCAGCTCCTGGGAAATTTTTATTCCCAGGACATTTGATCACCAGTTCCAACCTAAAATTAAACATTAGGTAAACTTACTAAACTCAAGCAAACCAACACATGTGGTTCCTCAGGTAACTTTATTAAAGATACGTATTGGAAACAAATCACAGGGTTGGACATCAGGAGGAATTTTTTCCTGGAAAGGGTAGTCAGGAATTGGAAGGGGGGCATTGGTGGAGTCCTGATCCCTGAAGGTGTCCAAGGAAGGCCTGGATGTGGCACTCAGTGCTCTGGGCTGGTAACAAGGCTGGGAGTGGGCACAGGTTGCACTCCATGATCTGAGGTGGCTTTTCCAACCTCAGGGATTCTGGGACTCTGGGATTGTTTTCTTTATTATTAAAAAAGTGTATTCCCCGCATCTAACAGCTAACCCAAAAATGAAATTAAAAAAAGCCCCTCACCTGTCAATCCTGGGTGTGCATGGCTTCCAGTAAAACCTCCAGCTGACTGCACTGTATCCCTTGTTCTCCTCTGGGCACTTTTCTTCCACAGCTCCCCGAGCCTTGCTTGTCAGCTGGACCTTATTCCACGGCCATGCAGAAGCACCCGGGGCATCATCCCCGGAGCAGCTCACTTGTCCTCCCCCTGCACTCGCTCAGCAGGCTCCTCGTGGTGCTGCAGGCAGGAAGAAGCCCATGCTCTGTGGGAGAGAAAGCCAGGGTAAGACAGGAGACAACTCAGAAGGCACAGCCAGACTTGAAACGTGACACAGTTGGGAGGGTTGGGACAGAGCAGCTGTTCTGCCAAGAATGATCCCAAGGGAAGTGCCTTCCAAAACAGTCGTGGCTCTTAAGATCAAAGGATGGACTTGGTCCTTATTCTCCCCCAGCCTCGTTCCAGGTATTTTAGACTGGCAGTAAACAGCTACAGAAATCTCAGAATGGTTTGGGTTGGAACCAACCCCCTAAACCATCCCCAGAACAGTTTGGGTGGGTGCCAACCCCCTAAACCATCCCCAGAACAGTTTGGGTTGGAGCCAACCCCCTAAACCTTCCCCACAATGGTTTGGGTTGGAGCCAACCCCCTAAACCTTCCCCACAATGGTTTGGGTTGGAGCCAACCCCCTAAACCATCCCCAGAATGGTTCGGGTTGGAGCCAACCCCCTAAACCTTCCCCACAAAGGTTTAGGTTGGAAGGGACCTTAAAAATCATCTTGTTCCAAACCCCTCCTGCAATATTTCCTAGAAAAAGAGTCCTGCTCACTGCATAGTTCCTCAGATGGGGAAAAAAAAGCCCCCAAACTCTTACTACTCTTCATTAATTACAGCTTCAAACATTATGTGCCTTCAGCAAACCCCAAGTGATCTTAAACAGAGGTTCAGGAGCATTCACCAGAATGCAGAAAACACAACTGGAATGTTTCTTGTCTGTTCTCATCAGAACAAGGGGGCACTTTAAATAAAGACCGTTTTGTGAAGAGATTGCAAAAATAATAAAGAAAATGTAAAGTGCAAGGCTTATTTTTCAAATGAAAACACCAGTAAGATATGAAAATTGCAAGTTTAACTTTCTTTAAAACTTAAAAAGAAAAAAAGCTTGCATTTCCCAACAGTAACAGGTTCCAGGAAAAACTGAGTGAAACCCACTGGAATGTATGTTTAATATCCAATTAATGGGCAGGTGATGGTTTGCACAGAGCCTCAGCACCAGCCTGGGGAGCTGCAGCAGGCACAGGAGCCTCGAGCTGAGCAGCAGAGCTGGAGCTGCTGCACCTACGAAGGTGGAAGCAGAGGATGATCTGAACCAACAGGTCTTGTCTTCAAATAACTTTTTCTTAATTTAAAAAAAAAATCAACTAGAAAACACTTCACGTAGATAAATAAGATAAAGCTTTGGTCCAAATGGTGAGGAAAGAAAATCTGTGCAATGCCATGGCTGAAAGCCTTGGGAACCACAACCCTATTGGATGAGTTTGGCTGGCAAGGAAGCAGCGCAGAACAGCGGAGCTCCTTTAACCACACAGGAAACCATGGCTGAAACAAATCTCTGTCTTCCAAATTAGAGCCACAAATACTCTAAAACTGCCATAAACATTCTGCAGTTACTCAGAAATGAGTTCTTTAACTTTTTGTCGTAGGGATGAGTAGAGATGGTTGTGTAAGGAGCTGGTGTTGAGGAGTAATAATCCCCTTGGGTGTGCAGGAACTTGGAGCCATTGACTGACACACGACATCCCTCAGCCATGGGTCACATGCTTCAAATTACAAAACTCATGAAATTCAGCAATGCTTCGGGAGAAAGCTAATCCTGCTCCAAAGCAGGAAATGCTCCTGTTTTTCAGCAGTGCAAACCAGAACTTTTCTAAAGCTTCTGAAACAAAATTACCCAGGAAAAGGACATGTGAGAAGTGAAGGTGTTGGAAACACCAGTGTTGGAGCTACTGAGGCACAATTAATTCACCTCTGGTGCAGAGATTTATCATGAAACCATCTGGAAGCCCTCCTTTGCTCCACAAGGCTCCTGCCTTAGGCTCAACACCAAAGGGGGAGGAATAAAGTAAATGGTACAGCCAGAACTTCTGAGTGCTTGGATTCCTGACTTTCAAAAAGAATTCTTTGATTACAGCCTTTGTACAGAATGCACACGCACACACACAGACAGGGATCACCCCAGTGTCAAAGGCTGTGCAGCTCAAAGAGAAAGATTCCTCCCCAAAACAAAGGCTGGCTCTCCAAGACTCGCTTTCTATCACGGATATTCCCCACTCTCCTCCTCTGGTGACAAAGAGAAAGCGGCACCAATTGCACAGAATCTGCTCTCAGACAAGTGACATTTAGCCCAGTGTTCCTCCTGTCGCTGGCAATCTTCCCCTGCTCCAGCGTGCTCACATTAATAAAGAATTCGGAGGTGAGCAAGAGCTCCTCAGAATATGTCAAGGACTGGGGGAGAAAAGCAGCATTAGGAAGGAAAATCCATTAGAAAAATGAAGAACAAGATCAACCCAACCGTGAATCTCACATTGCAGGACTACCAAGCTGCCTTATTAAACTGCATGTAAGGAGAAAAATAAACGAAAGAGGTGGAATTAGGAGAAGCAGAGACCTACCCAGTACTGAAGCACCTGAAAATCTCCTGGAATTCAAATAACATATGAAAAAAATAGAGAAATTTAATTATATTTCCGGACATTTTCTCTATTAAAATCCACATGTGAACATACTTTTCCTCTGTTTTCCAGAGAAGTGCGTGTGTACCTAATGTGTGTGGGAAGAAAGAGAGGCTCTAATATTAAGGCATTTCTTCCAAAAATTTCTCTTCTTCCCTGTTCGAGCCATCCTTCCCTCTCCTTCAAGACTTTCCTTCAAGGGTTTGGGTTCAGCAAGGAAGTGGTCAAGAAAGTCCCTGAATATTCACCCCAGAGCAAGAAATTTGGGCAGGAGGTAAAAGGTTAAGCAGCCTACAAAGTGCAAAGGTTCAAAAGTCTCAGGTGCTCGACTAAATCCAGAGGTGTGACCTTAATTAAACCATCAAATTTCTCTATGACTAAGAATCAGTGTCCCATCAGCCTGTCCCATCCTCTCCTATTTCCACCAGATACATGTCCAGGACACGAAGGGCTCCGGTTAATTAAGAAGGACTGCTGAAATCATGTAAAGTATCAGACAAAACTCAGAGGTAGGGCCATTCATCTTAAAAGGGAGAATAAAAAATTAACAAAATCACTTCGCAGCACTCGAGGGGAAAAAACTGAATTATGCCCATCCTTAACTTAAAACACTTTGCACTTACAACTTTGCAGGCTGGGGTTCCCAGATGGGAAATACATGTGCTTTGGACCCCAGTAAATATAGCACAGAAAGTTTCACTACGTGCCCGTTCATTAACATTTATGAACATATTAATTAGAGCAAGAGCAATTCTTATCTGTGCTCTCACATTACAAAAGCACTGCATGCATTCAAAATTGACTGAAACCACATTAAAACTCTCAGGTTTAAGGATGGGAGCTGCCAAGGTTCAAAGAGCAGGGGTTTGTAACAGGTGGCTAAAAGTATACAAAATAAACCAGCCCAAATATTAGAAGTTATTTTTCCTATACAAAGCTGACTGCATTAATGAGGGTGTTTCCTATGAGAAGATGTACAATAATTTGAGTCATTTTAAAGTAAAAGGTTAATGGATATAAATTACAAAAAAAACAACCCTTCACTGGTAGAGACAAATCATCTCATTAAGCCTGGTGACGTTCCTGGATTCAGTCGTAACAGGACTGCACCAATCAGTACTTCAGTAGCCTTTAATTGATTTATTTTCTCAGCCATTATCAGCTGTAAGAAGGAATGAAAGTTTCCCAATGCCAGTGAATGAACCTCATTCGGGGAGAAACGCAGGGATGCTTTCAGATCACAGAAACAGAACCTTGTGGAGAGATTTCCTGAGATCAGAACAAACCATTGTTGTCCTGCTCAGAAACGAGATGTGAACACGACCAGGAACAGACCCTGGTGATGGGATCCAAATCCAAATAAAGAGTGGCAGCTACATGGGAAGAAACCCCCTCCAGGAGCAGTCTTCTGACTCAGTTCCTACATCTCCTCTTTGTTCTCATCTCCAAGCCTGTGTTCTGGCAAGAAATCTCCCTCCTAGAGTGCTGCTGGCATCTTGTCACTGATACATCTGCTTCAAGCCAAGGCTTTCTTCATCTTAATGTAAAGATCTTCACTAGCAGAAAAATGCCAAATGATCTATTTGTCCTCAGAGGTGACCAAATCTGCATACCTGATTTCTTATTTAACTGATCCTATTTATAACAACTCCAGATTCCAGGTTCTCCCTACCATCATCCCTGCTTCCTTAATCCTGCATCACAGACACTTAACTCCCCCCCAAACCCAGAAAAATGAATTTATCTATTTGATTAATGCTTGATTTACAGCACCAGTCAGTGCAACTCCAGCAGTACTTTATTTTTACAACTAAATATAGCAGTAGTTATATTTTCAGTTGCCACAGCTAAAACAGTTAGCCCGGATTAGCGTATTTTTAAATAATCTGGTCAATAATTGTCAAAATGGAGATGTTGTTGAGCTGGAGGTTGCAGCAGCTGAAATGAGGCAGATCCATTACAATATTTCTCCTGTTTAAATGCCAAGCTAGGCCTGAGTTTTTTAACTAAAGCTGTGATCTACCCCCTGGAAGCAGAATCCTGTTCACACACATAGGAATTGTCTTCTTAACATTCACATTTCTTAAAAGGAATCCCACTGGCAAAAAATTCACCAGGAAACTTCTGGAATTCCTCAGAGCACGTCATACATTATGAAACTCTGTATGCTAGGGAATGGTTCAATTCTGGCCCCAGTGAAAATTTGAAAGCCAGGCCTATACTTTGGGGTTTTCAAAATATATGTGAATGCCCTGGGTCTGCTTAAAGGGAGCTGTCACAGACTTGTCCTTCACAGAATCCCAGACGGGTTTGGGAAGGGACCTCAAAGCCCATCCCATCCCCCCCCTGCCATGGGCAGGGACACCTTCCACTGTCCCAGGCTGCTCCAAGCCCCAGTGTCCAGCCTGGCCTTGGGCACTGCCAGGGATCCAGGGGCAGCCACAGCTGCTCTGGGCACCCTGTGCCAGGGCCTGCCCACCCTCCCAGGGAAGAGCAGAAAATGCAGTTCCATAATCAAGGCTGTCATGGTATTTAAATGTTTCATGGCAATGGTTCTGCTCTTGACTGGTGCTGTGCAATTTAGAAATAACCAATTCCAGTCAGCCTGTGAAGTTATTTAAGGCAGGGGCAAAGGATTTTCAGGTGCACCTGGTTTCCAGTACCTTCTACACCTGAACATACACTGGTATTTTAATTTAAATCCACTGCACATCGTCTGTTTTATGCTTAGAAATTTCAGACTTTTCCTTGAAGAACACTGAAGTGAATTAAAAACTTTGAGATACAGATGAGGCAGGCTGAGTCATAACCCATTTTACAGACAAACCCGGAGCTGTGCAGCCGCATGCCCTGAAGTGGCATGACCAGCTCACTTCTCCTCATGCCCCTCAACAGAATTAAGAGCTGCACCTCAGACACCCCAGCAATTTTCTGCTTCACAAACAGCAGCAAATGACAGCGTTTCCAAAGAGCAGGCACGGAGCCATGGGATGGCCTGTGTACATAAATATAGATACACTTGGTTTGCTCTGTGACTGAACACCTGAAAAGCAGGGAGACAAGGAAAAATTAAGTTTTCAAGAACAGCGTGAAACGCACCGCAAGTACATTCAGCATTTCCTTTGTTAAATGTACTGTGTGTTCCACACACAACACAAAACATGGAAGTTATGGCACACACAGTTCTTTATGGGAATATCCAAGCTGGATTCCGCAACATTTATTGCGTTCCATTCGAAATTTTAACATTGCTAGCATGTTTTCTACTTCCGGTTTTTATCCCAAAAAAGAGTTTAACCTGGAACCATAAATAAATAAATAAATAAATAAATAAATAAATAAATAAATAAATAAATAAATTAGACTTCAAAACAAAAAATAAACCTGAAAATACTTAACCTCTTGCAAGCTCACATAAAACTGTCCACTATACCTTTTCTTCTTGGAACTTTTTCATCCAAGTTGCAATGAATCAAAATAAATATTGGAATTTCCTGCAGACACACCCTCACCCGCCTCACTCTGAGCTAAGCTTGAAGGGTTTAAGTTTAGCTGTCAGTGCTCTGAAGTAAACAAAGTATTAAAGATTCAGAAGTCTCCTCCTATGGCTGTGGTGCTTAGCCAGCTCATAAACACTTCATAAAGTCAGCTGGGTGCAAAGACACTGAGAGTTTATCTCTAATGTGATATTTAACTTGAATTTTACTGGAAGCAATGATCAGAATTAAGATTATTGAAATCTCCATTAATCATGGACTTTCTCAATACTTCTGACCATACCAGCAATTAATATCTTCTCTACTGAGTCTATTCACCAGGTTGAGAGAATCTAAAAATATCCCAGTGAAAAGAGTGCTGACTTCTCTGTCTGCTGCACAGGCAGAAGCCTCTGCTCCCTGTCTGCAGGGAATCCTCTGCCTGGTGCCTCCACATCCCATATTCAAAAGAGATATTTCAAATAATGCTCTGGCACTTCTCCAGCATTGACTCTGACACAGTCAATTCAGCAGGGAAATGCCAGATTTCACCGAGCTGCTGAGGGGGTGGGGTTGGCAGCGCTTTGTTAATGCCCCTCCCTCTCCCTGCTTTCATTGCGAGTAATTTTCCATGCATTTGGTTTTCCTAACCAAATTTGATTTTGTCAGCACATCCAGTGGGTTTACAATACAGGTATTTTTTCTGGAAATGTCAGTGCTCTAAATGTGATTCCTGATGTAGGCTCTCATAGGATATCGAGAAATAGCCAAGTAAATTTATTCTTTCTATCTAAATGTCAGTTTAGGTGTAAAAACCCCTAAATATCATGATGAGAAGAGGTATGTGCACTGTGTATCTAATGTGATAAGAATTGGCTTGGATAAGAAACAAATCTGTTTTGTGTGAGAATACGGAACCCTACAGTGGAGGATGTCAACAGCCCCTCTATAAAAGGAAATGTATATTACAGATATAAATAATTTTACAAGACCCTTTTTATTGTAATCATAAAACCTCAAAAACATGATGGAATCAAAGCCATATTAGAGTTTAAAATACCATAAACCAGAAGTTATTATATCCCTGGCATACAGGATAATTTAAAGGAAGACATAATCACTAAATCAAAATTTATCTTGCATCAGTAATAGGAGAAACGTGTTTTCATCATCAACTCCCCATCTGAGATCTTCCACAAAAGTCAACAATGCCTCCATTTATAAAAAATACTGGAGGAAAGTTGGGGTGTTGGCATGGATAAATAATGGTTGTGGAGATGGGGACTGAAGGTAGGATTAGAGGTGAGTGCTGGGGGCAGGCTCACCTGGGGAGCCCTGGGCCAGCTGAGCCAGGAGCTGTCCTGCCCAAAAAGCCAGAGTTAGTCTAGGAAAAGAGGGACTGGGAAGGTGACATTCCATGGATGAGACAAAGGAAGTCCAGACAGGAACGCTGAGGGCCACCTGCAAAGATCTGCAGATGGACCTTCCCTGTCTCAGCGTCTGAGCAATCACCGTGATGGATGGGAGGCAACAGGAAGAGATGTGGAGTCACGGACCCGGGGGGAACATCCTGGCTTTCCACACGAAATGATGGATACCTGCTGCATGCTGATATGCAGGAGTGGCAACATGGGGCTGCAGCTATTAATGCTGCGAGGAAATTGGTTCAGACTCCTTGACAGTCACTTAGAAAGCAAAATAAAAGAAAAGAAAACAGGAAAAATAAAAAAATCAAGTGTTTCTTTGTAAAATGCACAGTGCAAACTTGTTGCATGTAATTCTGATTCCCCCACCTCAACAAGCGTATCAGGGACTCAGAAAGGGTTCAAGGACGGGAAAGAAAGCTGAGACCCTCCAGTCAGGAAGGGGAGATGACCCACAGAGGGATGAGAGAGGCTTGGCACACCCAGAGCAAAGAGTGACAGCCCAGCCTCGGGATCAGAGCAACCCCAGCAGTTCCAGACAAACAGAAGGCCGTGGACTTTGCTGCATGGTCTGTAATTAGGCAGAGGAATGTTTTAGGCCCGTGAGTTTCCATGGGCCTAAAAGGACTCTCAGCATTTATGTGGAAGCCAGACCTCCTGCATGAACCTCTGGCTTCCCAGCTGCTGTAGCGCGTGGAGGCTGAGAGTTTGCTGAGGAATTTTTAATACGTGCTTGATCTAAACTCACATTGTCATGCTGCTTTCCAAGGGGAGAACCCTAAAAATTATAGAAAAGCAGAAAAATAGCAGAGAAGAACCCTTCATCTTGAGCTCAGAGTGGCTGTGGGGCAGCTGGGGCATTCCTGGGGATGTCGGGGTAGGAACACTGGGAATGGAAAAGCAACGCTCACACTCAGCCTTGTGGTTGTCCTGGCCAGCCCCATCACTGGAGGGAACTGGAGAATTGGTTTGTCACCACTGAATCCCCCCAGGACCCACTTAGACACTCTCTGGACCCAGCAGTGCCCCAGGTTGGTGCTGTCCCAGACCGTCCTCTGTGATCTCTGCCCCCAGCCCTACTCCAGCCTTCACCCAAGTGCCCTCTGCGCTCCTTTAGGACTGGCACATCCCCTCACCCTTTTTGTCAACCAATTTCCTGATCCCATCAGCAACCCCTGGGCCAGAGCACCTTCACCCAAGGCAGCACCAAAGGCTGGTCAATACACAGGCACATGGGAATGAACAAACACTGAGCCCGTGTGAAAAGGAGAGAGCTTGGATGTGGATGCAGGATCCTCCCTTGCAGGATCCCTGCCTCTCATAGCTCAGCATCTGAATTCTAGGCTAGAGGTTTAATTTGCTCAAGGTTACCCAGATATGTTTAACAGAGATCTGAGTCGGACTTCAGTCTCATGTAAGATTTTAATTGCAAAGCATCTTCTGCACAAACAGATTTATTTCTCTTGGTTCTACTCTACTATAAATAATAAACCTCCCTCTATAACACCTGAGAGCTTATTATGTGCTTCAGTAAAACTGTTCATAATTATTCAGCTACCTGATTATGTTTGCCCTTTTGTGTATTTGAGCACCTCAGAGACACAGAAGGTATTAAAGCGTTTACAAACCAGGTAAATAATTTATTTTCACATCATTTGCCCTCCCATACTGCATATTATTATATGCAATCAGTCACCTAAACGACAGGATGCCTCCACTTTCTATATTTCTGAATGGCCAATAACATCAGCTGTAAGGAGGATTTCTATTGAACACTGATATTCTTGTTTGGACACGAATACCCTGTGTCTGTGTGGATATAGATCCCCACGGAAGGAAACCTTGTTCCCTGAATACTGGATAAAACAAAAAGCCATCAGAAATGCTTGCAAGGAGCCTGAGCGTGACTGATAAGGGAGCTGTATAAATCTCCAGCAGCCACTTGCCAACTCAATTCTGAAACATTCAGCTGATTCCAACTGCAGATTACTGACTTTTCTCCAACCATCCCCACTTTCATCTTCTCCTAAAAATATTCGTTTACCCAAAGCAGCAGAGAAGCAGCCCAGGACACCCAAACTTCAATAAATCACAGACATTGATTTAATCTCACGCAAGTGAAGCTTCCCGCTGTCCTTTTAAAACAAACAAGGAGGACTCAGAGGCCTGCACATAATCACTGAATTACAAAGAACAGATGTGAAACATTAACAAGGAAATGCTTATGCTGGCAAGGAGCAGGACTATAAAACAGCACGCACTGTACCGAGCCAGATTGGCTTTTCAATGACTCATCCTTACGAGATTACAAACAAGAAGGAACAAAAATTAAATGGTTCATTTGACTGGGCCTAATACACTTTAGTTACTTTAAATTAACTGCTAATTGTGCCATTTCTTTCCCTTGTTCTTTTCCTTCTGACTTCTTGGATGAAATGCCTTGATGGAGGGGAAATTATTACAAACCCCACACAGCTCCTATCTATGCATTTACCTATCTTAAATTCATGATTAGTGCAAGCATTCCCTTCAAAACGTGCACTCATTTCTCTGAAATGAAAGCATCTCTCTGTCAATTGCCTGTTCAACCTGTTACTACACCAAGTATGCACAGGACTGATTTTTCTTTTTTTTTTTAAACCAGTTCTACAAAGATTTTATCCTGTTCATTCCTTGAGCAGCCTGGGACAGTGGAAGGTGTCCCTGCCCATGGCGGGGGGTTGGAATGAGATGAGCTTTAAGGTCCCTTCCTACCCAAACCATTCTGGGATTCTGTGATATTGCCAGGCCTATTTCTCACCCTGCACTGACAGAGGGAGAGAAAAGAACAGGAGTCACTTCTTGCAGTGTTAATGAGGGAGGGTGCCCTAGCCATATCATGAATAACCTGGCATGGATAACAGAGATAAAGAACCACTCTGAAGTGCAGGACAATGAAGGCTCAAATGCAAACAGCAATTGAAATTCATTAAATTTTAATTAACATAAAAACCCACTGCCTGCCTCTCATACGCACATATTTTCTATTTCTATGCCTGTCCTACAAACACGCCCTCATCTCTCAAGCCACTTTATGGTTTACTGATCCCGTGACTTGGGTTGCAAGAAATGAAAAAGAACTTTCCTTCTGAACAATTCGATGGTCACTTCACACTTATGGGAGCTGGTCATCGATGATCCCTGTGGCTCCCTTCCAGCTCAGGATATTCTGTGATGCTGATAAAGGAACATGAGTGGTAAGGGGAGATTGCTGCCATCTTCCCTTGTGATGCCAGGGAGAAAGCAGGGCCAGTCTCACACAAATGGAACCTTTCCACTTGTCTCTATCACAAGTACTTCAAGAGGTTAATATTATCTCCTGTTGTTGCTCAAAACACATAAAAATTAATGCCTTAACCACGTGGTTGTAAGGACCCAAGCAAGATCTCTACACTCAGTTTGAAAAGAATCATAACCAAGATGGAGCACGTTGGGAAACTCCTACCACTCCGACTGCTGATGAATGGATCTACTTGGTTTTTTATTAATTTATCTTTTCCTGTTTCTCACAGAGATACCCATATGTTAAAGCAGAATTCCTCATTATGAATTCACTTTTTGAAAGCACTGGGAACAGATTTTCTTCCTATTATCCACTGGGAACGAGAAAGATGGAGGTGGTGAATGCCTTAATTTTCCACTACGTCCACTGGTGGGGGAAGCAGCACATCATCGTTTGGTGAATTCTGGCAGCGGTTATTTCAGCATAACTGTTAAAAATTCAGGCTTTATTTGCAATCAGAGTCTCCCAGGCTCCCATTAAAGAGGCCTCCTTGTGCCTTCATTTCCCAGAGTGAAGAGTCCTTCAGCATCGCATCATCCCTGAGCACTCGTGCCCACAGAGGTTGAATTAAATCACTTCATGCCTTTTTTCCTTCAACAAAACAGACAATTCACTTTTGTCTTACAGCAAATCAAGCACTCTCAAATCACTTCTGTGCCTCTTTCCACCACAATGTTGAAATTCCAATCAGGTTTTCCAGCCTAGGAGTGATCTTGCCACTACTTCCTATGGAAATACCCCCACTTGTGGGCCCGGGCCGATATTGCCCTGTATTTATTTAGCATTATTACACATATCCACATAGGCCTGTTCTTAAGACCACTAGAGAAATTACAGACAAGTTTGGCTGGCTGCAGCCTTTTAGACTGGTACATTTTGGGCAATAAAGCAATTAACAGATCATGGTGTTTCTTACTCTTCATAAAGAAAGACATTGAAGCAGCTGAGAACTGGAGGAAAACTCCCTTTACCAACCTGAGGGAGCAGCAAAGGGAAGAGACAGAAGGTGATGCAAAGAAAGGAGCAGCTGGGAAAAAAAGCTGAAGTAACCCTGTTTTGTTTCATGGTTTAATCACATTTATAGTTAAGAGTAAGAACCAGCATCTCAGAGCCCAGTTACGGCCCTTGTGAGGAACTCCACTGCCCTGTACTGCAGAAATGCTCATTTACCCTTCCCAATCCAAATCCTGATATTCATAATCCTATTTTAACAGAGTTTTAAAATTCATGATTTGTATTCAAATTGGGAAGAAATTTTGAGATAAAATGGCAAGAAAAAAACGCAAAAAGCAACCTCCCAGCTGCGGTGAACTTTCCAGCTCAATTTCAGTGCCAAGTTTTTTAATTTGTTCAAGGCTAAGAGAGCCCGAGCACTTCACATTTCAGTGCTTCTGCAGCTCCTCTCACACCTAAGCTGCAGTAAAATGCACAGAATGATGGTAGCACCTGTGTTATTCAGGGTACATTTTCCCTGCTGGCACAAATGCACCATGCCATTCAAATTAAGACTTCATATCAAGATGGCAAATTTCCCAAATCACACTCTTAATCTCTCCCATCCACTTGACAGAAAAGAAAAGATAATTAAAACCCACTATTGGAACAATAACAGAACATCCCACCTGTACAAGCAGAAGAATCAATGCACAAAGACCAGAGAGAAATGGAAAACATTCAAAAACAAATTTAAAAAAAATTAGTTTTAAAGTGCTCTACTAACAAATTGGTTTCTGCAGAGATGTCTACAGGGCATTAACTTTCGGGGATCACAGCACTGATTTTCTCACAGAAGCAGAACAAGTATTTGCAGTCACTGGGGTTCTTCAGCACATCGAATTAATGCAGCTGGCAAAGCACAAGACAGGAACAAGTAGGTGTTGTGTCCATCAAGGCCATGAACATGAGCCCCAAGCAATTCCTCCATAAGGCATAAAAAAATACAGTAGTTGAGACATCAAATTGATAATAAACATCCCTTTTTATTATAAGGTACCAGAGAGAATTACAGAGCCCCTCATGAAATGAGCCAGGGTGTGTCCTAAAGGTCTCATATGACAATTCCTGAAGCAGAAAAGAGATGGAAACTCATTTTTACTGTGTTACCCTGCGGAGTTGTAAAGAAAAGGCTCATAAACCACCAGGCCAAGCAACATCTGCATGAACTACCTGGAGTATAGCCACAATAGGGGACATCACCTTCGGGCAGCCCGGAAATCAGCGTGGGGAGCAGGACAATCAAAGTGGGTCATTTCTATTCAAATGCCCTTTGTGCTTCCCTTGTCCTCCTTTTCCTGCTCTACACCTCTGAGTGGTTCCAGGAAAAGATGAATAATCTGGCTGATCATGTAAACTTTGAGGGGAATCCCTGCTAATCCCATCCCCAGCAAAGGGAGCACACAGCACAGATCCTCCACCCTGGGGACAACTTTTAACACCACAGGACTGAAGGACACCCGTCTCTGGAAGCACCACTCTGCCAACCAACAACATCCACCTCACCAAGCAGGCAGCTTAAGCCCAGGCCTGACTTTGTTTCCAGGATATTTTTCCCAGAGAGCCAAAGGAGATGCACAGCAAGCAGCACTGGTGGACAGTGCTGTGTCAGGCCCTGAGAATTCAGCCCTGTCTTACCCTTGCAGATGCTTTCGAAGCAGTGATGTGCCCTGAGACAGCCAGGGGGGGAAGGACAGACTCTGTAACTTCAGGGTCAAGCCTCCTCGGCACCAAAAATCACGTCACTTCTCAGTGACCAGCTCTGAGGCCAAGATAAAATTGTTTCAGCAACTGCTCCTTTTAGAAGTGAACAGTGTGTTTCCTGCTGTGGCTGGAATATGTGGAATAATCACAATTACCCTTTGCCAAGGGTGATTTCCATGGTCTGAAACACAGCCTCCCCATGGATTTTGTGGTAATCAGATTCTTCTTTGCCTATTTACGTTCTTCTCTATTTATTTATGGAGGAGCGTAACCAGCATGAGCAATTCAGCAGGGCCGGGACAGGGAAGTCAGGCAGGATGAGAAGGAATAACAGACAGGAATAACTGGTACAACAAGCTGGCCCATTCCAGCTCCAGTTCAGGCTATGCTGAGATCAAGTCCATGCATCCCAAATCCACCCAGCAGCCGAGCATCCCTGACAAACATCATCCTGGGCACAAGAAAAGGAGCATGAAGCTATTTATGTTTGCACCTGACCAGGCATAATATGAATTTTTGGATATCTCGGGGCAGAAGCAGCCTTTAAATCACACTGTCCACCCTGGCTGGGTGACACAGCTGCCTCTGGAGCAGGATGCTCCGCCCAGGAATGTGGTCAAACAACTCCAGCACTGCGCAAGGCTGTCAGTGGTGGGCTGAGAGGGGCATCGTGTGCTGCTCGTGGTGTTGAACTGTGCTAAAATCAGTCTGGTTTATCCTCATAGAGAGCTAAAGACGTGGCAGATGTGGTGAAGTATGATCTAAAGCTGCTAAGCTGACCCAGCTGACCTGGAGACATCAGACAGATGTCAGTCCTATAAAAGTCCAGTCCACTTTCCCTAGGGTAGGTTCTCTGACATATTCCTCCTTGGAGCGTGTGGCGATTCCTCCCTGGGTTTTGGGGGGAGTCCCCAAGGCTACCCCTCAAGGCTGCGTGAAAGAGATTTGCCCATGACCATTGGTCTGGGTGAGTTACATCGATCTCTGATAATTGTTTCTTTTTGCTGGTTTTAATAGAATTGCTTTAATATTGCTTTGCTATAGCGCACTACCCAATCTTATACCATAATAATAGTTTTATACTGTGTAGTAAATAATTCTGATTGAGTTCTTTTTGTCTAATCATTTATCATGATAAGTAATTCATTTTTATATAAGTAGATCTGATTTGCCATCATTAATCCTGCAGCACAAAGTGACTTAAACCACGACCAAGTCTGGCTCTAGGACTGGATCCAGCTGCCCCCAGGCTCTTCTTGGAGGAGGAGTTTAGGAAGCCAGGGGGTCCTTTCTGCACCTTGTGACTCACCAGGAGCTTCTTTCATAAACTTTGTCTGATGCTCCCACTCCACCCACGACAGCCCCTCCTCACTGTTTCCTTCTGCTGCCAAACAATCACTGAAGAGACCAAAACCTTCCCTGCCCCAAGCAAGCTCAGGTGAGGAACAAATGAAAATTTCTGTCAAGTTTGCCTGCAGTGACACAAGGTGTTACTTCTCTTCCTTCACAGGGAGTTAGAAAGGAAAAGAATGCCCAGGAGCTGTGGCACCTCCCCTGCCTGGCCCTGGCTCTGAGTGAGCATCAGGGGTGCAGAACAGACTGGAACTCTCCACAGCTGCTCCTCTCTGCAGTTCTCACTGCCCCTTTGTGCCTGCATACAGCCTTGGGAAGTTTCTCAAGTTACACATTTCTCATCTCCCCCAAGTCTTAGAAATCAGAGAGAATGTTTGAAGAACAGAATTTCACGGTGGACTGGTGTCTATAATACAAACACCAGGCAATAATTATGTTTATGTATTTATACACACACACACATCTCCACTGCAGCAAACTCTGCTCAGCTGAACAGCAGGCTCTGTTTGCCAGTTCAAATGGGGAGCCCAGCTGGAACACCAGTCTTGCTCCCACACCTGAGAGATGCATATCAAGTGCTGGATATTCTCTGTGCCCTGCTTTTTCCTCTCTGGGAAGAAGGATGCTTATGTTCCACATCAATCAAAATAAGTTCAAGACTCCTAACAAACCTGAAAAGGTGATCAAAATATTTAGCAGAAACTAAGAAACAGCAGAATTAACACTTAATTGCAGAGGAAGAAAAGAACAAAGCACACATCCCTTTCTTTCTGCATATGGAAGTACAGGAACGCACAGAACTTGCATTGTCTACTTTAAAAAATGTTGATTATCTACAATCCTGCATTTCCCAGAGCGGTTTGGGTTGGAAGGGACCTTAAAGCCCATCCCATCCCCCCCCTGCCATGGGCAGGGACACCTTCCACTGTCCCAGGCTGCTCCAAGCCCCGGCGTCCAGCCTGGCCTTGGGCACTGCCAGGGATCCAGGGGCAGCCACAGCTGCTCTGGGCACCCTGTGCCAGGGCCTGCCCACCCTCCCGGGGAACAATTCCTTCCCAATATCCCATCTATCCCTGCCCTCTGGCACTGGGAAGCCATTCCCTGTTTCCTGGCACTCCCGGCTCTTGTGAAAAGTCTCTTTCCAGCTCTCTTGGGACCCCTTCAGGTACTTCAAACTCTCTTTGGAGGCTTGGCAAGGCTCAATAATAACTACCACTAGTAGCAATAATAATAATAATAATAATAATAACAATAAAACCCAAAACTTTCATTGTGAATACTATGAACCAAAGAAAACCGTCTCAAATATTTAATGTTTGCTGGGAAAACCTTCCCCAGTAGATCATTAACAAAATGTTAATCTCCACCTAATGCTTTACAACATCAGCCATTAATAAATTATGTGTACAGCAGGAATTAGCTTTAGCATAATGTTCTCAAATGACACGTGCCTTTCCCAAATATTTTCAGCAAGGGACTTGTTATTTTTGTTGAGGGGTCGAGTTTTTCAGCAGGGTTGGTTTGTTAATGTTGGTTGATGGTTTGGGGTGTTTTTTGGGTTGGTTGGGGTTTTTTAGGCTTGGGATGGGCCCACAGATATCCACACTTTTGGAGAGCAAAGAGGCCATCTGATGGATTCTGTAATTTCTAATACTAGAAACTCCTTGGCATGAAAAATTTTCACAAATTGATCTGAATTTAGCTAGGATAGCAACGGCAGAAAGTGCATCTATTTTAGAATGAAATTCCAAGTGCCATCGAGAGCTGTCTTGGAGGAAGAGCTAAGAGCTAAACCAGCTCCAGGTCTCATCGTGCCACACACGGTTCTCATTCCTGAAGATTATTCTGCTTTGCCAAAGCAGGCACATATTCGAAAATAAAACACACGTGAAAAGACTGCCACTAAAAAAACCTGCTTAGTTCCCCATCCCACCTCACAAGGTGTTTGAAGGCTTCCTGGCTGTGGGAGGCCTCGAGAAAGCTCTTTAGCCCATCTTGCTAATCAGCAAATCGAAATACGTTTTTATAATTCTCATTAGTAGGAGGGAAGATTTCTTTAGCTGGGGACCTCTCCACACTGACTGGAATGGCCTCAGGTGTTCCACAGAGGATTCCTGGCTGTGTGTGTTAAAAACAATGGAATTGATGCAATTAACACATTTAAATTGAGCTCTAACTTTTCAAGTTGCTTCAGGCAACACATTCAAATTTAGCTGATTTTTTAGGTTACTCAAGCAACAGCAAGGTAACAGCAATCTGAGACTAAAGACCTGAAATACACCATTCCCCTGGCTGTCACAGCAAGTTCCCAAAGGAATTCCAGCAGCAGGGAATTCTGCCATGGAGGTGAGGAAAGGGTCACCCGGGGTTATCCCAGCTCCCACCCACCGGCCAGGCAGCAGCTCAGAACCTGTCAGATCATCTTCAGCTCGCTGCTGGAGCTCCCGCAGCCCTCCCTGCACACACTGGGGGGTTCCAGACGTCTGTGGAGTGGTTATTCCCCGCCTCACGGATGGAGCAGAGCTTTCCCTGACACCTCAAAGCACACAGAGGGGCTCCTCTTTGCTTCTGTACCCACAGACAGCCCGTGGATGAAGAATCCTCCTAAACTGCGCCAGGCCTAAGCAATTTGGCCGCTGCACACAACAGGAGGAATAAATTAGGACAGCTCCAAGATGAATTTTTGCATGTGATTATTAATAGCAAGCAGTGCTGGCAGTTACTCACTGCAGCCTGTGGGGAAAATTTCTCTTGGGCAATAACTCCAGACATTGCTGAAAAATCTGAAACATTGCACACAGCATGAAAATACTGAACTTGCCTCTCTTTCTGCAAACAGACTAAAAGGAATTATCAAGGACTCCACTGGTGAGAAACAACAGTTTGTGATATACAATGCCACGGAACACCAGGTAGTAAAAGCAGAAGAAAAGGAAATCTGCTGTTTGCTTTCATTGCTTGCAGACTCAGAAGCCGCTGGTGAGAAAAAGTGCTGACAATTTTAGCACTGGGTTTGTCCACAATGGGAATTTTCATTAAAATAAATGAAAACTCAGAACAGAGAAGACAGAATCGCAGAATCTTTTAGGTTGGAAAAGCCCTCCAGGATCACCGAGTCCAAGCTGTTCCCGATGCCCACCTTGTCCCCAGCCCAGAGCACTGAGTGCCACCTCCAGGCCTCCCTTGGACACCTCCAGGCATGGGGACTCCAAACCTCCCTGGGCAGCCCCTGCCAAGGCCTGAGCACCCTTTCCATGCAGAAATTCCTGCTGCTGTCCAACCTGAGCCTCCCCTGGCCCAGCCTGAGGCCGTTTCCCCTTGTCCTGTCCCTGTTCCCTGGGAGCAGAGCCCGACCCCCCCGGCTGCCCCCTCCTGTCAGGTGGAAAGACAATGAGGAAGCCAACAGAACCAGCAGCTGGACAGGGATGTCCAAAAACACCCTCCAGGAAGAAACCAACCAGAGGTTGGCTATCAGAAGGCTGTGGGCATTAAAAAATTAAGCAAAAGTAAGAAAAAAATAGCATAAGCTTTTGACTTCATCAAGACTGGGAGCAAGGAATAGAACACAGAGCAACACCATCTAAATTTACTGTAAAACTCCCCCACTGTTAAATCAGAAAATAAAATGCATTATTTATTATAGAAAAGTATGACTCAAAGTCCTCTAAGTGATCCTTCAAATAAAATAAAAAATAAGCTATAGGCTGTTCTAGAAGGAGACTTGTCACTCGTTACATTCAGCTCTCTGAAATTCTTCCTGGCTGAAAATTCCCGTAAAAATGATACAATATGGGGGCTTTTGGTCACTTATAACAAGAAAATAACTTCACTTTTCAGACAGGCAAGAACAATTTTTCCCATCTTTGCTGCAACATCCCCATATGCAGTAAGTGGAAATTTTCAGCTCCATGCACCCAGCATAAAAAGCAAAATCATTCAATAAAAGCAGACATCTAACGATGCAAGTGGTGGAGTATTAATTCCTCCGTGCAAAGGTATGAAAGAGACTTTTGCCTACCAAAATGGTTGATTTCAAACAAGCAGAAATGGAAATTTTGTGGACTAACAGATGTTTAACAGATCATCAAAACCAGACATACTTTACTGCCATCGCAACCATCAGAGCTTGAAAAGGCGCTTCCACAGGGAAGGATCCTTCCCAGATGTGCTCAGGGAATGCCTGTTAAGGTAGTGGTGGAAGTTCAAACCCACCTCCCTTGCTGCAATCCCAGATCCCGGGACAAAGACAGGCACTTAGGGAGAAGCACAGCATTATTCCTGAGCATCACTGCAGGGGCAGCTACGGGGCACCAAAGGCACCCCTGGGGCCGTGTTTACAACCTGTGAAGTCAGAATTAACTCGATGTCCTGTGGAAACATCTGTGCCAACCTCCCTGGTTTAACACAGCAGTGAAAACAGAACTCACACGGGCCAGGAGGACAAATGACACTTGTCAACCTGGCCTCTGGGATCCGTGAGATCAAATACACGTCCCGGGCCTGGCTCTTCCCACGCGAAGAACAGATCGAGGCAGGGAGAGCGAGCTGTAATTCAGTGCTCAGTGAATCAGGTTTGAGGGGAAAAGGGAGCAGAAATATTCTCTTTCAATGTCTGTACTTCCAAGCAGAGACAACCAGCAGCCTGCCAAGCAGAGCCCAACAGGATGGAGCCACCAGGATAGGCCAGGGCCTCTCTGCCCCTCAAAACCTTTTCCTGAACAAAGAGTGTCGACCATGAGGTTGTCAAAATGATTCCCAGGCAGGCACTCCTGCTGCAGAAAACCCCCAGGTAACCTGGCTCTGCATTCTCAGGCTCCCTGCTGGACAGGGGTCACACTCACAGAGGAGATCTGGAACCATTCCAAACACATTCCTTCTCTCCTGGGAGCAACTCCATCAGGTCCCACTGGCCATAAGGACCCTTCTTGGCCTAATAATGATTTTGACATTACTAACAACATCAGGCTTTGATCATCACACCCCCAGGGCAGGGTTTCAGGGCTTGGCAAAGCAAGGGAGTGGCACTCACCCTGAGAAATGTATTTTTCAGAAAACATTGAGCATAAATCTCACACTGACCTCCATGGCACTAAACCAGCTGCATGTGCAGAGGTGAAAACAGTCAAGGACTGAGTGTTAAAAGCAGGTGGGACCCTAACAGCATCCTCTTTGCCCTCATAAAACTCAGTAAATCCATTTTTTACATTTCTACCTTTCTGTCAGCTGTGGTTGGAACTGTTCAACGTATTCAAAATCTATCAGTGCGAGGGGGAGAAGTGAAAGAAGATAAGGACACACAGGAGGCTGCATGATCACGTAAGTTGTATTTCCACAGATAAAATAAACCAGGAGAGCATGAGGGAGGAAAAACAGAAAGATCACAGGGGAATAGACTGGACAGAAACCATCTTATTAAATCAGTTTTGTTATGAACAAGGCAAGCTCGAGGCCTGTTGAAGTCTGAGACGTGCTATGGACTTACCTGAAACTGAGCCTGTGCAGCTGAAAGAGTAAATTTGAATGTTGTGGTTTGCCAGTCTAAAGAAATCACATTTTTCTGGGTTCAGATCCCAATGAACTTATATTGTTCACTGTCAAGTTATATAGAAAAAAAATACATCAGAAGTCTGACAAAACTAGGTAAGATCTTTAGGTCTCAATTAATGCTCAACTGAATTTTTTTCTGGAGCTTTATTGGCCAGATTTTCACATCAAATAACCCACGACATGGAACTGAGGACTCAAAAGAAAAGGTAAAATAATTCCATGACTTGGTGTAATTCCAAGCACATCAGTGCAGAAGCAAGGATCAGGAGTCAGACTTTCCCTCTCCAGCCAAATCAACTCCTCTCCTTTTTCCGCTCTCAAATGGAAGCCAAACTCCCCTTTCAGAAGAAAAAAGAAAAGTGCTGCTGCCACACACACAAATTAATGGTAACCCTGAGTCTGCTCCAGCTTCTCCACGCTGAAGCCTTCAAGGAAATTATCAAATTATTTCCTTATCGCAAGCACCTTCCTGCTCCAGAGGGTGAAAAGAAGAAACAACTATTGGAAAATATAAAACAAAACCAAAAAAGTAGCATTATATCCTACAACTAACAAATGCTCCCTCTTTCTTTTAATGGAGACATCTCTCTTCTCCCCCCAACAAAAAAATCCTCAAAACAGTCAGATCGAAGGAAAAGCTAAAAAGAAAACAAAGGAAAAATCCCACATTTTTAATCGTGGATCCATAGATCTCAGGAGAAATAGGATGAAATGTAGCAATGCTTTTTTGCTGTTACTTTCTTCCCCCCTTCTTCACGCTTCAGTAAGCACATACACACAGCTTGATTTACTAAAAAGAAGGGAAAAAAAAACCCCAAAAACCAACAATAAAACATGCTGAGTTTCCAGGAGCTTTTTATACTACAGTTTCGGTGGTTTTGACAATGTTTCATACAAAAAGGGGCACGGTTTACAGAAAAGGCCTCTAGGGGTTACCAATATGACTCATACTACTTGGTTAATAACTAATAATTATGATAACAGCAATAATAATAATAATAGCAAAAATAATAATAGTAATAATAACAACAGCAATAATAATATTTCAACCTGTCTGTCTACAAATAATGAGGAAAGCCTACCAGCCTCCTCAAGAGAATAAACAAACCATCTTGCAAAAGACACCAAACACACTTCCAGCACTTTTCCTTTTGACAAAGTATCAGCTTACCAAACACACCTTGTAAAATTATTCCACCAAAACCAATAAATAATTGCAAGTACCTGTCTCTATATAAATTCCCTATGAGCAGATTTAACAAAGAGCAAACAAAAAGCAGGACACCCATTTTTTCCTCCATAAAAAGGCTGCAGTCTTCAGGATGACACAAGTGAAGTGACAGGAAATGGTGCGGGAGGTTATGTGGGTGTTAATGGTGACCATCATTCTAAACCCGCCAAAATTGAGCTAATGTCACTTAAAGGCCCAGTGAAACAGGAGGAAAATGCCAGTGATGGACCAGTCAAACCCAGGAAAGTGACCTGTAAAGCATCACCGGGGCAGAAATGGTTGGTGTTGGCTTTGCCCAGAGAGCTGATGATAAACACTTCATGTTTATCATGAAAAGTTGTTATCATGAAAAGGTGTTATCATGAAAAAGTTATCATGAAAAGTTATCATGAAAGTTATCATGAAAAAGTTATCATGAAAAGGTGTTACAACCTTTTCCAAAGTAAACACTGGAAAAGTGTCCCTTCTGTCTCTCCCTTTGACCTGCCACATTGCTGACATCTGGACAACATCCACATTTTTTCCAAAACAAAGGCAGGTTCAGAACACTGCAAACTCAGATTTATGTGGAAAAAATTATGCCCAAGTGCTTCAGCAGCTTAAATTGCCATTCTCCAAAATGCAAACGTTCACCCAAAGCAGAGCTCTGACAGAGTCTTTAAGCCTAATTAAAGAAATGCTGGGGTGCCACCACTGATGCCACCTGGTCCTCTACACAACTCACCTCTGTTTTATTACAGTGTCCTCTGCAAACCATCCTGCTTGGTTCATAATTTCATTTTGATTTCTAATTTCGAAAACCCAGTCCAAGACAATTCTTTGGGTCAGCTGTGCTGTTGGGTCTGTGGTCATGCTCCTTCCCTGCAGGAAGAATGTGGCTTTGCTTTGGCTCTGTGAGCTTTTTAATTTTCTAAAGCCTAGTATTTTTCTCTTCTGTACGGCCACTCAGGCTTTTTACTAAAGAAACAACAGGATATAAATAGGTGTAGTAAGCACACGAATGATTTTGTGCAAGACACTTTTCCTAGATAACAATTTTTTCTCTTACATTGTCAACAGAACAACCTGGGGTGCTCAGATCAGAAGGCTCCAACAAAAACATCAGAGCCTCACCTCCACTGCATGCCCTGTTCAAGGCTTGAGTGAAGAACAGGGGAAGAGCCTGGATCTCCACGCTGACCTGAGGCTGTTTCAGACTGGAATCTGGGAGAAGGGGCACAAACAGCCCTTCAATGCAGTCCCGGGCCTGAAAAAGGCTGAGGAGAAGGGCCTGGAAACAACATAGCAGAGAAAAATTATTTACACTGGAGGAGTATGGAGGAAACTTTCCAAATGAGCAGTGATGTTGATGAGAAAAAGAAATTTGGGAGAGTTCTCTCATGGTTGTAACAGAGATCCAAGTGCCTTCTCTCCATGGGCTTCTGTCAGGAGACCCCTTCTGTCTCCTCATGAAGAAGGGGTGAGGACCCCCCATAACACACCCAAACTGCCCAAACCCCACTCCCATGTCCCCCTTTGAGCCAGTGCCATGGCCAGAGGGCAGTACCCAAACAGCCCAGCCCTCAGTGCCACCACTTCTCGGGCACTCATTGTGCCTCTGAAAACTGAGGCCTCTCGCTGTCCCAGTTCCTCTTTCAAACCTGCCCAAGCCCCCACTCCTACCACAAAAACGTTGGCAGACTCCATCCTTCCCCCACCCACCTCCCAGCAATTTCAAAGATGCCTTTCTGGTCTTCTTTCTGCCCAACACGACCAAAATCCACCTGAAGCCCTGCAGATCCCCTGCCCTTCCCTAATAGCAGTCTCCAGCCTTTGTAAGAAGGGGTTTGGACCAGAACAGAACTCAGGAGGCTCATCTGCTCTCCAGCTGGGCTTTGGTCAAAGCTTTTAGGCACCAACTCACAAAACTCTTTTCCTGACGCACGCTGCATCCCGCTCGTGTCACACGTTCCATTTTAGGGCTCCAGGGATGCACAGGCCTGGCTCCCAGTTTCACTTTTGGTACCAACATCTGCCACGACAACGTTTTCATTCGTGGTCCCAGCTTCCTCTTCCTCATGTTTTATTCTTGCTTTAAGTTAAAAAGGAGGCATTTGGTGCTAACTTGACAAACTCATTTGTTTTACAGTTTGGATTTAATTTTTGGGAGCTTCCCCTTTTTAACTTACTATTTTTTATTCCAGCTTTTCCTTTGCTATCACAGCACTGGATCACAGAATTATTTAGCGTGGAAAAGACCTCTTAGGTCATCAAGGCCGACCAGTAACCTAACACTGGCAAATTGAGATTTTACTCCCTTTAAGGAAACAGACACCCTTAGCCAGTTTCCCAGGGATGCTCCTTTTTGTTCCTTTTTAATTCATATTTTCTTTAAGGATCATTGGCAGCACATATATAACCAAAAATACTGTGCAAGGATTACTAACACGGGTAAAGAATGAGGCTGCAGAGAAAGAATGCTCAGTTTTCCGCTGTTTTACGCTCCAGGGCCGCAGTTAGAATTTGCCCATCAAAAATGGATGGTGTTGTGCCTGTGGGCTGCAATTCCCAGCTAAACTGAGAAAAGAAAGTGGTTTTACTTTTGAGTCAAGATTTTTATGCATTATTTTTTCCTTCCTCAGTAAGAAGGAGCAGCCTCGTGAAGCAGCACATCTTTTATGCTTTCTTTTGTTCAAAAGAGATGAGAAAGATTAGGAAGGCCCATGGACTTCACCCTACAGTTCCAGAGCTGTTGGAAGGTTGTGGTCTTGATGACATAAAAAAACGTAAAGCGATTTCCTCACAGCAACTTCCTCAGCAACAACCAACAACACCAAAGCGTTATTTTCACCATACTCATCCGTCTTCTGGTTCTTCACTTGTGCACTGTGAAAAGAACCTCCAAACACCTAAATAAAGGATGTAGTAGGAAAAGATTTGATGGTGAAAGACATCTCAGCATTTCAGCATTGCTGAGACAGTGTAAAAAGCAAAAGGCTCGGATTGCAGATGACATCTCTGGGTTTGAATAATTCATTCTCTTGCTGTGTACTCTTTTAAGTCAATGTCAGACCCATGAAAATGTGAACAAACTGAAGTAGCAGCTCACTGTGCTGCTCGAGCACCAGTGCCACTGCGACACAGACCTGGTGTTATTGGCTTGACTATTAAGGTTAGAGGTTACACCTCTGGAAAACCCAGAGCCAAAATTTCCATCTAGATAACATCTACTATTCCATTTCTCAACTTGCCAACACCTATTCTAGTTTTTCTGTGTTGGAAAAGGGGTGCAGATATCTAATTATTATACCCACATTCCTAAATTTTGACACCTTCAAAACACACAATGCTTGGAGTGATTATTCTTCATTTAAAAATGAGGTAATTCGAAGTATTTTAAAAGAGTTATACCCTCACAATTAGTCAGTCAAATATCACTGGAAAGATCCAGGGATTATTCTTATTCTTACTCTTATTCTTATTCTTATTCTTATTCTTATTCTTGTCTTATTAATAATCTTAAATGCCTTGGACAGCTTTCCCAAAAAAAATAGAAAAACTGGTGTGGGGTTTGAAAAGGCTGCCAAGAGCAGAAAATAAAAGGTGGGAACAAATGGCCCAGGAAGCATCCCAGGATGTGTGTTCAGGTTTGTGTCATGCAAACCATTCCCAAGGTAACCCAGAAAGGAGATGGGACGGCAGGATGGCAAATTTTGCATCAAGACATCGTTTGAGTTTACACACGCTTGGAGCTGAACCATAAAAATAATTCTGAATTTCTGCTCAAACCCTCAAAGATGTCAGAAATGGGGACAATTATTGGATGGCTGTGACAGGCTGCCAGTGGCACTGGCATGATGGAAAGGGAGGGGAGCACCCACTGGGTGGAAGAAGATTCACCCATTTTTCTCAGCAATCTTCCAGCTTTCCGCCCTGACAGACATTCCTGAAACCCTAAAATCCTGCCCTAACCAGCTGCAGGAACACTGGGCTGGAGGATCTGAACAAGACTAAAGTGAGATCTATGAAAAATAAGTTTGCATTCTGTAAGGGAGGACAGCACCAACGTCCTCCAGCCCAGCGAGACTGAAAAACTTCTCTTCAAATCAAATGACAGGACCCACCTCCAAACAGATTCTCTTTTTTGGCTTTAATAATCTATTTGAAAGAGAACTCAAAAAGCACTGTCGCTGAATGCATCTCTCAATAGAGAGAATAATTCAGTTCATAACATGATAGAGAAAAAACCTTATGGAGATAATAAAAATTCCTGAGTGCTCGGCCAGTGCTGGGGTGCAAGATGCTGTCCTTGTTTTTTAAGTTGCAGTGGGGTTGATTTGCCACTGTGAAAGCCAGCCCGAGGAACGGGGTCCTGAGATCCAGCAGCATTTGTCGTGCAGATTTCAGATTTGGGTTCTAAGCTAACACTGAGCTGACAACGCTCAAAGCACCTTTTAAAGGCTGAAGGAAATTATTCTTTTTTTTGTACATAGAATCCTGGACAGGTCTGGGCTGGAAGGGACCTTAAAGCCCATCTCATTCCAGCCCCTGCCATGGGCAGGGACACCTTCCACTGTCCCAGGCTGCTCCAAGCCTTGTCCAATCTGGCCTTGGACATTGCCAGGGATCTAGAGGCATCCACAATTTTTCTTCTCTTACTATGAATTCAAAGCAAAAATTTCCCCTCAAGCTAAGGCTCCCCACCACATCTCTGGGACACAGAGATTTGGTTTGGTGCCGAAATTCAGAACAAAACCCGTGTACGCTCCTGGCTTTATTTTGCAGTTTTACATTCCACAGCCTTCCTTAAAATAATGACAATCCCAAAAGGAAAGACTATTTGCTAGCAAGCCACACTGCGGTTTGTCCCTTCACGGAGCAGATGTGTAGGGAGCAGGAACATTCCTGACCTGCATCCGTGGAGGCTGCACTGTGCTCCTCAGCACAAACACACCTACTATAACATATATATAATATAATCTGTGGATATAACCCTTGGGATTAGCCAGCAGCTTTCACAGAATCACATCAAGGTTTGGAGAGACCTTCAAGGTGATCAAGTCCAACATCATCACCCCTAAACCATGTCCTCAAGTACCACATCCAGATGCCTCTTGAACACTTCCAGAGATGGTGACTCCACCACTGAACTGGGAAACTCATTCCAATGCCTGACTAGTCTTTCAGGGAATTATTTTTTCCTAGTATCCAATCTTGGCAGCCTCCACATCACCTTTTCTTCAGAAAGGAAGAAGGATTTCATACATCCAAAGCAAGCTAAGCTCCGTGATCTACTCCCCCTGAAGATATCCCTTCTTCCTGCCATTTTCCCTGGATACTCTGATTTATGAGAAAACAAACCAAGTATTTCTCACATTCCAGGAAAAGCACTCCTCCAGCTTGAGATCATGGCATTACATTAGCATTTATTTATTGTAGTACCTATTTTTTTTTTAATTTTAACCGTGCCACGCTCACAGCCAGTTCTGTAAAAATCCTGCTGCAGTCCATATCACTAAAAAAACCTCATGCCCAAATTTTCTAATGCCAACCCCTTCCAGGCTAAAAGGCAACAGGAAATAAAACCACTATTCAGTGCTGATCACAGTGTAGGATGCTATAGTTATTCAGATCTATATCAGCATATTTAAAAATATATAAATACAAATCACTACTGCTATAAAATAAAAAAGATGACCCTTATTTGTACCTTTACCAAATGCCTAAACACTATCAATATTAATAGCACATGATTATTATTTTTTTTTTTCATTTATGCTAAACTAACACAAAGATAACACAGGGGTAGAACCACAACTTGTATAAAGATAAATAATGCAAATCCCACTATGAACCCAGTTAGATCCTGCTTTAAGCAGGCAGATTTAACACTGGGTACCCTCACTAGAAAACATCTTAAAGAGTACAAGAAACACAGTTCAACCCACCATCCCGAAATCTGATGCTCCAACCCAGTATTTTGTTCCAAGGCAAGATTATTTAATATCTTTAATATATTAATATTTAATATGGAATGTTTTTCTGAGAAAGAAGCAGGAGGAGGATAAAGCTGCACACTTGCAAATATGGGAAACGCTGGATAATTCCTGGCATTTTCGTGTGAGCCTTTCCCTCAGGCAGACCTTTACATAAACCCTCTGCAGTTAATCTGAGTCTTTCCAACTCAGAGGCATAATTTGGCCATTTGGAAGCAAACCCAAACAATCAGCAGATCAAGAAAATCTTATGATATGAACATAAATACAAACACAGCAGGTAAAGGCCCTTCCCCCAGAGGGTGCTGGGCACTGCCCCGGCTCCCCAGGGAATGGGCACGGCCCCGAGGCTGCCAGAGCTCCAGGAGCGTTTGGGCACCGCTGCCAGGGGTGCCCAGGGTGGGGGTGTTGGGGGGTCTGTGCAGGGCCAGGAGCTGGACTGGATGATCCCTGTGGGTCCCTCCCAGCTCAGGATATTCCAGGATTCTGTGGTTCTAGAAAAGATGCTGGTGCTGGTTTGGGTCATGTCTGCCCTCAGCCCCTCACGTTACTCAGGTATGTTTACATTAAAGCATAAATCAATGCCTTCTTTTGAAGTATGGACTTCATGAAGCCATAAATTCCTAATAAATCAATACCTCATTGCACATATCAAAATTTACTGCTCCTACTTTCTAGACTGGGCTGATTGAGGAAAATAAAGATTTCTCTGCAGCTGAAACATGTTCCAGTACAAATGAAATTAAGGGCTACAGTTTAAGTTCATTATACAGCATTTCACTTGCAAAACTCTGCCTGCCCTTTCTTTCTTCAATTAACTCTGGATTACATGCTAATCAGGAGTGTTAACACCCTTTTGTTCACAAAATCAGGAGGCACTGAAAGAACATTCCAACGAATGTCACTCCTTCTTCAGCAATTATCATATAATAATTAACTTCAAGAAGCAGTTATGTGTCTCATTACAAATCATTCAGACACCAGATTGCCACGCTCCTATTTCTGTGCATTTCTTTCCCTTTCTTCCTTGCAATTTTGCCACATAATCCACTGGCCAAGAAATTTATTACGGCATTTTGCTTTACTTCTGTATAAAGACGCATAACAGTAGTCTGACTTCATTTATTTTACTTTTTAGGATCCTCTGCCTTCAGAGAAAGCCTAGTGGTGAGTGAAAAAGTAGCCTAAGAGAATGGAATCTAAGAATCACCAGAGGTTTGCCAAAATATAAACAGGAACAGAATAAAAACAGGAGACCTGCAGAGCTATAAGGGACCTTCAGGTATTTATTTAATTGCTCTTTAAAAGCAGGGTAAGTTATATCCAAAAAAACCCACCAACCCACGAATATTTGTCCAACATGCTGTTTGAAAACACCGATAGCAGAGGTCCCAGAGTCATGATCCTTTATTTCCCTGCTCAGCCCTGCCAACACCCAGAACCATCTTTCTTGAGCCCTTACTCCTCCACCTGTTATTTCTTTCTTTGCCAAAACAACAGAGCTCTGCCTTCCAGGGCAGCTTTACATCTCTAACTTCTCTTTTCCCTCTTATTAGTACACACAATTCTTCCAGATTTTCTAGATTTCTCAAGAGTCTTGGCTGACATTTGGCTTTGGCAGCTGCTGGACCACTGACTTGAGTTTTCATTCACTGTATCTCCAAAGGCTGTTGTCTCAAACTGAGGCCTGGTAGCCACTCCCTCCCCAAATACACTTCTGTGGCTTGTGTTTGCCAGACTTCAGTGCCCTGCCCAGATCCCTCTTTAATTACAGCCCGTTTAATCCAGGCTACTCGTAACTGGGGAAAATCCTCCTGATGTGGAAGCCACATCCTCAAAACGCTTCCATCTCCTCCTTCCTCAACACTCAGTGTTCAAAAGAGCGGATTCCACTAGGAATGGCGTTAATTAAAAAGCTGAATAGGACTGGGTCAGAAAAAGACACCCTTCCCTCCATCTGGGTTGTGCATCAGCTGTGAACTTGTGGGAGCTGCTCTGAACACCTTCCAAAAGCTGCAGGTTTGGAGGAGAGCCGAGAGCAGCTTCCATGCTCCAATAGTTTTCCACTCCAGGCTTCCTTGCCACCAGTCAAGATCCACTCTGTCCCCCCCACTCTCTTATTACATTATAAGAGGAGTATGGGAGGAGAAAAAACTTTTCCGTCAATTACAAAGCTTCAGTGGTTGAAAACTCATGAATTTATGAACATTAGAAAATTCTGGGGATACTGGAAACAAGCCAAAGAATAAAATAAGCAATGCTTAGCAGGGAAGATAAATAATCCCATCTGCCAGCCTGAAATGCTCACACCTTTTTAATGTCATTTGTCACAAATATTAGACATGACAAAGTATTCAGGCCAGCTTTAGAAGCTCAAAACCCAAAAATGTGGGGGGAAAACCCCAGCTACAGAATATCAGGCTTATAGGAATTATTCACATCAGCAGGGCTAGGTCAAAGTTATTTTTCCATACCTTAGGAACTACCAGAAGCAAACCCCAAACTGAGAGAGGGCTCAGGATGCCCCTAAGGGCTACAGAAGGATTATCTTAAAAATCAGAGGAAGGAGGACTGAAGGAATTAGAGATCAGTAAGCTTAAATTTGCTCCCCAGAAAGACACTATTAATCAACTTAGAGGTGCCTAGGGGATAATAAATGGGTAGCAAACAGCCAGCGTGAATTTGTCAAGTGCAAATCATGTCAAACCAACCTCATTTCCACCTCTGACAGACTAACCAGGGTATAAATATGAAAGGACTTCTCTAAGGCTTCTACCAGTTTTCTTTAGGAAAAGTGAACTAAGTTCTTCAATTAGGTAAAAAGGCACAAGAGTAGTTTTTAAAATGTTCTCTTTCAACCTGAAGGGTGTTTCAAGTACAGTTCTGAAGAGATACGTCCTGTGTTCTTTAATATCTTCACTAATGATTTAGAGAATGAATTCTAGAGATTTACAAAAATATGCAGAAGACGATGATGAAAAGGGTAAAAATAGCTCTGAGAAAACAAGATCAACATTTGAAGCTATCTTGGGAAACTGGAAGAGAAATTCAAAACTCTGTTCAAACAAGCCAGGAGAGGTTCCTGAGGGTGGAGCTCAGGCAGAACTTTCAGTGCACAGGGGCCAGCAGAGCCCCAGCACGAGGCACCTGGGGAGTTCACAAATCTCTTCCATCAGAGCAAATTTAGGCAAACATCTGTCAGTGTCTGTGTTCCTGCCTCGGGACAGGGAGGCCAACCATGCTGAACTCCCCGGGAGCCTTCCAGCCCCAAGCCAGGTGCCTCCCGTGGTACAGGAGGAGCTGGTTCCAAGCAAGAGAACACACCAGGGGAGTGTCTTCGGGGACTCGCTTGCTTTTACAGGAGAAGCCAGCTAAGCCCCAGCTCGGCAAGCACAGCGATTCCCAAGCTGATACCCAGAGGAAAAACACAGGGAAAAGCAATTAGCAGCATCACTGGAAATGCCTGTCCTGATCAAAGCTTTTACTCTGTAACTTGTAACAACAGAAGCATTATAGTATATATATCATCTAGGGCAATACACATGCACTGAAGACACTGTAGAAGTAGCTACAAGCTTTTTCTGTTTTCATTCTGTAACTGTGCTGAAAACATGAGTTCTAGAAAAGACGTGAAGTTCCTGTTATCACTTACAATACGTTCAAGGTTTCAGGTCATTTTAAGCAGCTGCAAGAACTCACTTGCCTTGCTGCTGCTCCACCAGAGCATTTGTTCCCTCCCTTTTTCTTGGAAAAAGATGGAAGACAACAATCAATGACGTTCTCACAGTGCACTGGGTGGTTTTTAATAATATCTCAAAATAAAGATTGAAAACACTGCATTTTGATAATTCACAACACCTTGAGGAGTTCATCTATCAAAAACCCCCAAACAAACAAACAAAAAGATCTCAAAACTTCATTAACCAGCTCTTTCCTCAGCCCCAACAAGTTTGGGTTGATTTCTAAGCCCTTATTAGCACCCACATGCAGTCTGGCTGAGTGCTATTCTTATCTTCAGATGAGAACACACCTCTTGTGCAATTTGATTTGGATCAGAACAGGAGCTTTAAACTCCACACTTTTTACTCATGGATGTTTACAGGGAACTCCTTTCCCCTCCAAATGCAAGACATAATATCAATTGGGTTATATGCAAATGTGGTCTGACGGAGTCACTCTTTCTGAGGGCTACTTTCATAGTTTTCAAATTAATCTTTGCTTTTTTAAATGCTGAAGAATTGTAGCTGCAACATGAATTACTTTTAGAGCCATCTAATATGTCAGAGTAAATATTAAATACAAAGTAAAAGTAGAAAAATCAAGGGTCTGGGGCTTTGGGTTATTTTTGTCCCTGATTAAGGCCATTCCTCCTTGTCCTGTCACTACAGGGCCTTGTCCCAAGTCCCTCTCCCCGTCACTCTTGGAGCCCCTTTAGACACTGTGAGGGACTTTAAGGTCTCCCTGGAGACTTTCCTTATCCAGGCTGGACAACCCCAACTAAGGGAAATTTCCATTTTATTCTCATCCCAATTCAACTCTGCGATGTCTAAACAGATGGCCTTGTATCCACTTTTCTGTTCTTCTTTTCCAAGAAGGTGAGGAGCTCCTCCTAATTCCAGGAACAAATTGTCTGTACAAGATGGGCACTGACCCAGCTTGGTTTCCAGCACAACAATTAACAAAAGACATCCATACAAGTTCCCCTGGCTCCAAACCCCTGGGAAGGCTTCCCCCACCCTCAGAGGGCCCAGGAACCAAGAGGTTTCCTTAAAACCCAGCAGCAGCTCCAGGCACAGCTCAGTGAGAGCCATGCTGGACTCAGGGAACTGCTCCAAGCAAACAGGCAGGGGAAGAAGGAAATGTGGGAAACACTAAGAAAATTGTCTGTTGGAAGGAAAAGTTTCAGATGGGAGAGATGGATCAGCTTCCAGACCAGTTCACGCATCCCAAAAACACTTTGCCTACTGTGTTTTGTCAAGAAATAAAATAACTGTGCCTTTCAACATCAGCCTCTCTGGGCAAAGAGGAACTGGTGAAATAAGCCCGGGAAAGCTAAAACAAAATATTTCAGTCACCCAACATGATACTGGGCCAGAAAAATTAACATTCCAGTGAAAAATAGAAGACCTGTTTCTACTCTGGTGGCAGGATTAATACAGTTATTCTGACACGTACAGAATGGGTCATTTTTCAACATAAAAAGAATACTTGAACTTTTCATTAAAAAATTAAATTCACATCAAAAGCCACTGGAAACAGTTTCTCTCTGCACTGATCACAAATCTTCCAATGTAGGGATTTCTCAAGTAAAGCATGTATTTGACCCAGCAGAAAAAAGAAAGGGGTCCCATTCCCCAGCTGTGCCTAGCCCACCAACATATTTTTACATTTTTTATTAATTTTAGGCTACTTTGAAAATATTCCATCCACAGAATGAGAATTCCATACGTGAACTTAGCAAAATGTAATAGGATTTAAAGAGAAAAAGAACAAAAGCACCAGTTTAAAGATTAAAAAAAAAAAGAAAATTAATGTATTCCACCTAATTTCCCAGAGCATGTCCTACTCTGGGTAATCCCAGAATCATTAAGGTTGGAGGAGACCTTCAAAGATCATTGAGTCCCACTCCCAACCCATAAGTGCCCTTAAACCACGTCCCCAGGTGCCACCTCCAGCGGAGCCACCGCTCCAAGGGACGACCACAGCCTGGGCCCCTCATTGCCAAATGTCTCTGTAAGCACATCGTGCTACGGGATCAGCCATGAACAGGCAACATAAAGGGATTTTTAGGGACTTCTTTGTTTGAAATAAAGCTGGATCTACATGCAGAGCTCTCAGGGCCTCGCTCTGAGCACTGTTTCAAATCATGTCACTCAGGCACCACGGAGGAGACTGCTACAAACACGCGGAACTTTCCTGATTAACTCAGCATTATTTCTTTGCCAGGTCCTGTCATCATTTCTCATTAAAAATCATTTCATTGCACAGCTGTCCTATTGACTTATAAAGTACTAAAAAGGATGTCAAAACCTGGCACAGTGTGGCTTTTGCAGACAAAAATACAACTGCTGGAACTCAGTCATTAATTTCCACCTCTTTTAGGAGGCTGTGTGTTACCTGTCAGAAAGATACTACAGCAAACTGCACTGTGACCATTAGAGACAGAGAGTGACAGTGACACCAGTCACCTCGGGTGAGCAAACATCAGACACGTGGCAGGAGGCACAGCTTCAGCACAGCTTTTGGGCTAAGAGGGAACTGATGGGGAAACGCCAGTGGGGACATTCTGGTGACAGAACAAGTGCTTGGGGCAGTCCCCAGGATGGATCCAGGCTGGGGGTGAGCAGATGGAGGAGCCCTGGGAGAAGGACCTGGGGGTGCTGTGGGTGTGAGCTGGGACCCAGAACCCCGCCGTGCCCTGGGCTGAGCCCCCAGCATGGGCAGCAGGGGAGGGGGGGATTCTGCCCCTGTGCCCCTGTGCTCAGGTGAGCCCCCACCTGCAGAGCTGCCCCAGCCCTGGGGCCCAGCACAGGAGGGCCTGGAGCTGCTGGAGAGAGTCCAGAGGAGGCTCCAGGATGAGCAGAGGGATGGAGCAGCTCTGCTGGGAGGAAAGGCTGGGAGAGCTGGGGATACTCAGCCTGGAGAGGAGAAGCTCTGGGGTGACCTCACTGTGGCCTTCCAGTGCCTAAAGGGGCTCCAAGAGAGTTGGAGAGGGATGTGGGAAAACGGCCTGGAATGCCAGGACAAAGGGGAATGGCTTCCCACTGCCAGAGGGCAGGGAGAGATGGGATACTGGGAAGGAATTGTTCCCTGGGAGGGTGCCCAGAGCAGCTGTGGCTGCCCCTGGATCCCTGGCAGTGTCCAGGGCCAGGCTGGTCGGGGCTTGGAGCAGCCTGGGACAGTGGAAGGTGTCCCTGCCCATGGCAGGGAGTGGAATGGGATGAGTTTCAAGGTCCCTTCCAACCCAAACCACTCTGGGATTCTACAAGAGAAGTGAGTCAGTGCCTTACACTGGCAAAAGGTTTGAGAAGCACCTTCAGTACAAGCCAGGAAAAGCCACAACTTTTATCTGTTGAAGATGATTTGAGTTCTACGTTACGCTATATAAATTCAGATAATTTTATGTTAGCAGTAAAGAAGGATTCTGCAACAAAATGGTGAACTTGCAGCATGGGTGCAGATACTCTCAACTGAAAATGTTACAGAGTTTTCGCTGAATGTCCAGGTTTAAATACAGCACCTATTCTGTCCCAGAAAGTAAATTCCCCATTAGTGTTCTTTAAGGTGATGTTTCATGTGAGGTACAGACCCTTCTTCTGTTTGTTTAATTGTTATGCTATTTAAAATGCATTATTAGTATTTAAACTATTAGTATTAACCATATTAATTTTCAGCTAGGACAGTTTTAAATCCCATCATTAAATCCCATCTGGAGGCCAAACCCGAGCAGAATGTGGTAGTGCAACCAAAGCAAAATGAACAGGCACAGCAGGAAGTTCTGAATGATTTAAATAACCCCATCCCAAAGCAGCCAGCTGAACATGAGGGATCAGAGCATTTCCCTTTAGCTCCAGAAATCATCCTGTGGTCTCCTGGTTCTGGAGAGGGAAACCCAACCCGTGGGCAAGTGGCTTTGCAGTTTAAGCAGCAATCAAAGTCGCTTTGCTGCAGATGGAGCTTCTGGAAGGTGTGAGTGCAAAGAGCACCTCGAGCTGGCCATCTCCTCCCAGTGTGCTCTGTAAGAGCTTCGTGTCCCGTGGAGGCTGGCCGAGGTCCCAGCCAGCAGCACACTGCGGGGACAGTGCCAGGACATGACAGCATCAGCAACTCACCAGCTGTGGCCCTGCTGGATAAAAAAGGGGCAGGGCATGCTCAGCCAAAAATGCAGCAGAGCACAAGGGAACAACCGCTACTCAGGGATTTTCAATTGCTCCCACAAGCTGGGAGAGAAGCTCAGCCGCTCTCACCCCCGTCACCCTTCCCCTCACCGCCAGGGCCCCACAGCAGCCTCCGGCTCACTGGTTTTCATTGCCCCCGTGGTTGTCACCTTCCCCCAGCACAGCCAGGGCCCTCTGTGCTGGGCACAGAGCCCCAGCCACTGATGGAAGAGGAGGAGGCCACAGGGCCACGTTATTTAATTCATTTTAGTCTCCATCAGAGGCCCTCAGCAGTTCCGCCCCAGAGGACCCCGACAAACTCCAAGACGAGAAACAAGACCATGAGGGAGGGAGCCACCAGAAAGCAGGGCTCTAGGTACAGAAACAAGGATGGCCAGTCCTCAATTCAGCCTCTGGATTCCTCAGCAGAGCTTCTAGGACAATTCCCTAGCAAGGTGGCACAAACCAAACTCAGCCCCTCTGGAAACAGAACAAAGCTGAGGCCAGCGAGGTTTGGAGAGGACAGGTACCACCAGGGGTGTATTTAAGACTTTGTGGACAGCAGCAAATCAACCCTTTTTGGAGAACAAGGATGAAAAAAACCACATTTTATCATTTAACCTTCTTCCTCCAGTCCTTGTACCTGCATCCACCAGCGCTGACCTCCATCAGAAAGCATGGAGAACTCCATGGGATGGTTAAAAACACTGGTCACTTCTACCTGAAAAGCCCTATAATTCCTGCTCCCTTTTCCCAAATCTGATAGTTCGCTGGCAGTGTAAGAAGGGAAGCTACCCCTGTCTGAAAAAATACTTCCCAAAGGGGCTACATAAAAATGGGTATGATTTTGTAAAACCTCACAATCAAGTCATTGGGAAGCAAATTTTAAGTAAATAAATCTCTTTCCATAAATTACTGCTGTGTAATTTAATGGCTACTGGACACAGCTGCCATTGGGGGTTTTTTTGGCAGACTTATCACGAAACAAATATAAAAATGTATTTGGCAGCTCCAAGCTTAAAGAATAGTAAGTTTTATTTTGATTATGTGCTTCAAAGTGACATTCACACACTGTCCCCATCACAGGCATCTGGCATGCCAGGAAAAGCAGTCTGATGCACGCTGGCAGCCAAAAGCCTTTGCTTATGCCCACTCCAGCACTCCACTCATGTGTGGGGATTTAAGGGGGGGGGGGTTTCTGTTTGTTTCATTTTTGTTTTGTTTTATGAAACAAGCAGGAGGATTTGCTCCCTGTGGAGGAATGTGTTAGCAGAAAGCCACTCACACCATTCCAGGTACTTTGCTGGAATTCCAATTCACACATCAACCAACACGCAGAGCTTTGCAGGTACGCACAGTAGAAAAGAAACTCACTTATCTGAGCCATCAGTCAGGGTTTGATGCCATGAAAGCCCTAAAATTCAGTAGCAGGTCCCTCAAGGTGGGCCGAAGGCACAAAATTTGGAGGGTTATTTATGTCGTTTACCCTGCATTATATCCTTTCCCTTTGGAAATATATTTACAGAGAAAATGCCTCCATATAATTCTGAAATTCCAGCATTAGACTTCATGTTGGAAAAGCTGGATTACAGAAATTAATTGTTTCAGGGGCACAGAGCTTTGAGAGAAATCTCTTTGTCAAATGCAATAAAGCCAGGAGAATTGCCACAGCTGCCCTCCACGGCTCTTCCTTTAAGTCCCCTGTCACTCAGCAATTATTGCATCATATTCTGACATCACCATGTCCCTGTCAGACCATCAGGATGATGCAACAGGTTTATTCATGGCTTCACTTTCAGAGGAAAAGGATATTTCAATCTCATCATCTCTCCATTAGCTGAAGGTAGCAGAGGAACTGAGTCAGATCAACACAGGCAGTGCTACATCCCTCAGGTGTCCTGCACAAACTCATGAAATGCTAAGAAAAATTAAGATTTTGAGAATTAAAAACCCAGAAACCAAACCTTGTAAGAGTGCTGTGAGATAAATATCATCACTATACATAGCAGTAATTATGATGCAGCCCTGGTTTTTAAATTTTATTGTGGTTCCTGCAATTAGCTAGATACAGCTACTGACATAAATCACGTTATAGCTTCATCACAGTCAAAAATCCATTACCCACTGGGCCACGTTGTGAAGGCTATGATAGGGTTTTTAAATGCTTGTTTTGTTTATTTTTCTCCCCCAGCTGACAGTTTGTGTCACTGCTATCACCCCTCACTCCTCCAATTGCAACCACAACCATTCAATTCCCACATAATACCCATTAGCACACTCTTCCCTCAATAAATCTTAATATTTGGTGTCCTTCCTGCAGTTTTTATTGCGTGGCCTTTTCACTAATCCAGGACTTAATAACAGGAGCTGGCAGCTGCTGTTTCTGCAGCCTTCTGGACAAGAGCATAACTTTCCTCTTGTACCCACTTTATCTGTTACTTTAAATTATATTGATGTTATTTTGCAAATGTGCAACAAGTGAATTGTCACTCCTTTCACTGCACACTTTTTTTCCCAAGACTACACCCTCACTAATAACTGTTTTTCCATTAAAACAGTATCACATCAATTAGGCAGAATCCTAAAAATACTTTCCAAAAGAAGCTTTTACACCTCCTTTCCACTGGAAAGCAAAGAAATAACAGGATCCGTTCATTTTTAGCAGGTGCCTCCACTTTTCATCTTCCGCCTTTTCCTGGGACACTAAAAATAGGTAGGAGTTGAGAATTGCTCAGTGATCTATCAAGAACCAGATCCTAGAATTGCACAGGAGCCTGAGACAGCCTTTCCCACTAAATCATGAGTTACCCATTAAGCAGCAGTTCCTTGCAACACTGAGCTACAGTCACTGATGGCAACCAAAAATCTCAGTGTTCCACAGCCTTCCTGACCAACATCAGAGCCAAGGAACCTCACGGGATCAGCTGCTGAGACAGATGAGGGAAACAAGGACATCCTGCTGTCCAACTTGAGCCTCCCCTGGCCCCGCCTGAGGCCGTTTCCCCTTGTCCTGTCCCTGTTCCCTGGGAGCAGAGCCCGACCCCCCTGGCTGCCCCCTCCTGTCAGGGACTTGTGCAGAGCCACAAGGGCCCCCCTGAGCCTCCTTTTCTCCAGGCTAAACAATCGACACTTCCCATCTTTTTCTTCCTCTCAGTCTCAAATTTCTGGGCCCCATTATTTTGTTTCCCTTCTCAACACACTCTCTCAAATCCAAAAATCCTCTGACTCGGTGTCAGTGTGGCACAATGTGAAAAGGTGACAGCTCGTGCCAGTAAAGGGGGCAGTGACACATCCCAGCAGGTTATCTCCCCCAGGCTTCCCCTGGGGACAGGGAGAGGCAGGAGGAGGGACACCTCAGGACCAGCAGTCATGGACTTGCTGAGTGACCAGTGAAGCGCAAATGCGATCAGTGAACTGTTCCTACCAGGTAGTGAGATGGAAAACAGATGTCCCAGTGAGAAACACTACTGCTTAGGACAACAAAAACAGGGCAAAATATAATTTTTTCCCTCCTTTTCTTCTTCCCAGGTTTTACAACCAAGAGCATCAGATCCATTTGCAGGCTGAGTGCCCCACACCTGCAGCAGTGGAAAACCCTGTGACCTGCTTTACCTGTGCTGAACTGTGTTACCTCCTGTGCTGGAACAGCAATCATTGTGTTCATTGTGCTTTGTGTTCCTGCGTTTCAGCAGTCTCCCTGGCTTTAAAGGGCTCAGTCATAGGTGGTTTTTGGCACATGGAATCAGACTCACAGAAGTGCTTGGGTGGGAAGGGACCTTAAAGCCCATCCAGTGCCACCCCTGCCATGGGCAGGGACACCTCCCACTGTCCCAGGCTGCTCCAAGCCCCAGTGCCCAGCCTGGCCTTGGGCACTGCCAGGGATCCAGGGGCAGCCACAGCTGCTCTGGGCACCCTGTGCCAGGGCCTGCCCACCCTCCCAGGGAGGAATTTCTTCCTAAAAAAATAACAAACATTCGCTTAATATTCCGGGAGGGATCTTCCTCAACAGGTAACACAGGGGAACGTGTAATGGATTTCGGTGTGTAAGAGGAAACCCCCTGCACTGTGCAAGGCCTGTCAGAATGAATGCAGTTCCAATCAGTTTTAAATTACAGAAATACTACTGTGTATTACACCTTGTAAGCATTGTGCTCCCTCCAGGAGAACATGAAAACATTTGTTTTTCTCAAGAAATTTTTTTGCACTGCTGATTTTATGGTGCTCAAAATATCCCAAACACGCCATCATATAACCCTTGTGGGACAGGAAGAAATTTAAATGACTTTTTCCTTGTGAAGAGAAATTTCAAAAGCCGTCTCTGAAATGGACCAAAGTACCTAATGCTGGAAGAAGGATCAAGAGACTTGGCTGCTTCTTTCCCTCAGGATCTCAAGGCCCCCTCCATCCAATACATATGGGACATAAAGTGAGCAGGTATCAAACAGCATGACAGTAATTCCTACTGAGAAACGCTCCCTTTGCATCACACAGGACCTGTGCCACGCTTTGGGACAACAGAGAAAACTCGTGCTGCTGCTGGCTCCACAAGAGGAGCAGGAGAGGAGCATTTGTAGACACCGCAGCACCCAAAAAGTTTGAGTTCTGTGATTGAGAAGGTGCCCATGGGGCTGCACCTCTGTCCCTACAACGTCTGCTCCTTGTGCAGAGGCAGAGGAGCCATGTTTTCCATGCTGAAAACCAGCACACCACCATTTCAAACACGAGGCTGATGAGACTTTTTTGCAAACAAACGACATTTCCTGCCCATGCTGCAAACGCTGCTTTGACTTCTGCTCTGCCTGGGCAATTCCCGCTGTCCTCAGACGCTCCTGGCCATGGCAGGCACGTTCCATCAACCAAACTTCCCTGCAAAACCCTCACAGAGAGATTTGGCAGGACTGTAACTGCTAAATGAGGAGCAATCAAGTAGTTCACCCAATCAGTTTTCTAATTCACCACAACTGCTATAAATACGACCCATTATTACTGAATGTAGCTTTTAGGGGGGAAAAATACATGCAAACTTCCTGCTGAATCTAATCTATGGGAAAATTATACAGAACATCACATTAAAGCCTAAGTAAACACTTTGGCACCCTCCTAATGTATGTGCATAGATTACTGGGGTGTGCTTGCAGGATAAGTGCCATTTGATGTTCAAATTATTGGTGGATATTTAAAGTTGATTACCCTAGAGGTAAGATATAATTGGTAAACAAGGAATATATACAGAACAACAACATAATAACCACAAGTTGTATTTATTTCACAATCCATTCCCACAATCAGGACAATAGTTCAGTCAAGTTCCCAACTCTATTTTCAAGCTGATGAAATGAAATCAGAAATACCAAAGGCATCGTTTTCCATGTTATGGGATTGAAAGGCGAATGGAAAACCTTATCGGACTTCACTTTCATGTCCCCGCAAAATGGATATAGACAATAAGAGAATAAACAGAGAGGAGACAGTGGTGTGGTCCCTAAATTCCTGCAGAGATCCATCCCCTCGCAGGAGTGATGGTGGGACATGTTCACCTGGCTGGCACATACATTTAATTACCTATAGTACTTCTCCTTTCCAGTGTAGGCACCTTGTCTAGACTGTTTGATTACCCCCATCCGCAATCAGCCTCTGGCTTTTCTCCCTCTATCGACCTGAGATGCCTTTCAGTCCACAAAATGGTGCAGTTCCTGTCTCCTTCCATGTGTTTCCTCTTTATCGCTCTGAGACACCAACAGATTGCTGTGGTTTGGGCTTTCCCACGGATGACCTGAATGAGCCCCACCAGACACGGCAGTGCTGGGCCCTCAGGCTCCCTGATGGAGTTATGGAGTTTTCTGTGGGAAACGGGAACCCTCATTCCCTTCAGCACCTGATGTTACAGCTGGCAGCCAAAGGGATTGTCCGAAAGCAAACCCGAGGGAGAAGACCTTGCATGTTGAAAGCATGGTTGAATAAGGTGGATAACAATAACTAAAATCTAGACAAATAAAAATCATCACCAAAACAAAGGAAGGCTGTTTAGGGCATGCTTTACCCAGCAGCTTATGCTTAGGGTGTTTGTCAGTAAATGCACAGTCTGGCTGGATTTGTGTCCAAGACTCAGAGCAACCCAGCCTAGGGGAAGGTGCCCCTGCCCGCTGCAGGGTAGAGGAACAAGGTGGTTCTTCAGGTCCTTTCCAATCCCACCCATTCCATGACTTCATGAGTTGAGTATAGGACACATCAGGAGTTCCTCCATGAGACCACCAGGACAGGTCAAGTTGGTTTCAAGCATGTAGCAATGACCTTCTGGAGGAAAGGAAACATCTCATTCCCTGCTGGAAGACAAGGGGAGGACCTCACAGACAATTCCCTGCCCTCGAAGGCCTTGGAGGAGCAGTCTGAGCCTTCCTCACATAGGAGGAGACTCCAGCAGTCAGACAGATGACACAGTAAAACACTCCGGAAGAGGAGTTGGGTCCTGGTTAAATCCTACACAGAGCAGCCAGAGAGGGAAGAAGTGCTACAGCCCACTCCAGCACTGATGGCAGCAGGGGGAACAGCCAGCTGCAGCTGGGAAGTATGGAAATTTATTCAGCTAAGCTATCACATTAACATGGGAGCAGGGGAAAAACCATTAACTGGAAGAGTGTTGAAAAAAGAAAAAAGTCCTAGAATTTCAAGGCTCAAGGGCACCACAGCAAGAACAAAATGTTTCACAACACATTTTTGTTTTTAAATGGTAGCATATTGTGAGCTTGTGTTCAAAAATGTGGCACCAATTTCATTGATTCAGACTCACAGAGTGGTTTGGGTTGGAAGGGACCTTAAACTCATCCAGTGCCACCCCCTGCCATGGGCAGGGACACCTCCCACTGTCCCAGGCTGCTCCAAGCCCCAGTGTCCAGCCTGGCCTTGGACACTGCCAAGGGATCCAGGGGCAGCCACAACAGTCTCTGGAAGACTTGTTGCCTGCAGGCACATCTTGAGACCAGCCCTGCCAGCCCTGCCCTCAGGTGGTCCCATCTCCAGTGCCAACCTTCTGCCTCCACATCTCCCCACAGAATCCACTCTCCTTACCGAATTCCATCCTTACCGAATCACTCTCTGTCCTTGGAGTGGCTTTCATTTCAGAAAAGCACTGTCCTTAAGGATTGTGAAGTGCTTTTAGAACAAAGGAATTGCAAAAACTCCTGCCTGAGAGGGTAGGCAGGGTCAGGTTTCCCCCCTCCAGTCAAAAATGCAGATCTCCAATGCAGACAGAGCCAATTTACAAAGAATACAAACCCTACACTTTTAGATGCCAAAAATGCAACTCTACCGACTAAAAAAAATCAACTCAAAAACAACTCCTCAAAAAAAGCCAACTAGGATTTATAGACGGAGAAAGGAAACAGGAAATTGTACTTGAATCACCTGAAACAACAAAAGACATAAACCATAAACCAGGAATAATTAGATTTTAATGGGGTCTAAACACTGATTTTAACATCTTCAAGCATCTCATGCACTCTTTTGTCTTCTCATTATTTTGATTTCATATGGTATTTAATAGAACTTCATGTGCTTTACTATAAGGAGAGGAAAAGTGTTTTTATTAAGTACTAATTCCTTTATTTTGGTGGCAGCAAACATCTCTGCCATCTGTCTTAAAAGAGCTGCTGGTGCTATTCTAAAACAGCATTAGAGACACAGGCACACTGCTTTCATCATTACTTGCTTTTCAAGGCAGCCAAAAGAACTGTGCTCCAGGTAACAAAGGTTCCTAAAAACCCCATAAACAGGTAAATAAGAGAGATTTGGAATTCAAACACGAAAATCCTAAACTCACTTAGTGCCTCCATGGCTTAACTTAGCCAGTTGCAATTGCTGAATTCTTCCACTAAAGATGTATTAAAAAAAAAAAAAAAAAATCCTTTCCTAACACAGCTCTGCCAGGAGCTCAGGCTTTCAAATTACTTGAAATTATATCACAAATTGAGAGCTTGCAAGAAATATGAAGAGATTCTCTGGTAAGTACATGACAGAGATAACGGAAACCAATGTAATCCAGAAAATCCAGTTCTGCTGAAAGTAAGAAAGTAAGGACAGTTGTCTTCCTAGGGAGATAAAAACTGACAGCTCAAGAAAGAACTGAAGGGAAAAAAAAAGTCTTTATCACAAAAGAAGAGTTTTCTGATGTATTTCAAGTACTGAAAAATCTAGGATTTGCCTAGCAGCTCTGCTGGCTGATCTCAGGCAGAGAACTCAGAAAGATTACAGGAAGTAGTGTCTATCAGTTCACTTTTTCTGTATAAACCCATGCTAGTCCGTGTCTGAGCATGGGAAAGGCACTGTGGTGTTAAAAAAGGTACAATCCCCTCCCTTTTATCCTGTTGCTAAACCAGCCTCACCGTTCATGCCGCAGCTCAGCTCCTCAGGGGCCAGGAGGTGCTGAGGATTGTTACCCACCACGAGGAACCCCAAACCACCACTGCAGGTCCCTGTGACACTGTGCAGGCTGACAGAGCAGGCAAATGCGCCTCAGGCTGGGCCAGAGGAAAACAGGATTATACAGGCAAGTGACTCCTTGGGTTTGTGAGCAGATCAGGCCAAATCAGTAGGCAGGGAACACCACACAGCATCACTCTGTGTGTCAGCCCAGCTGCATTTCAGCTGTTAGTTTTAACAGCAGTTTGCCATGGTGTCTCGGGGTGACTTTATGCTGTTGTATCCCCTATCACTGCTCTATGCCCAGACATGATTCCTGAGCCTTTCTATGCCTTTAAAACTGGATGCAAGAGACAGAGGAAAAAAAACTGAGCGAACTTTTCAAAACAGTTTGTGCTTCGAGGACACAGAGATTAGCTACTGCTGCTGAGGAGCAGAGGAAGCATCACTTCTTGCCTTTCAGTCGGCTTTTCGGCTCTGTTTCTTGGGAGAGAGAGACTGAGAGTGGTTTTTCTGGGACTTTGGTTTCTTTTTTTCTCCTCTTCTGGGCTTGTTCAGAACACCAGAACATCAGAACCCCACCGGGGGACCTTCCACCGGCCTGGAGGCGGGGCCCCCCACACCAACCCAGCTCCGAGGAGGAGGAGAGAGACCGCACCCACAGAAGGACTCTAAAATCTTTCAGGTTTTCTCTCCAGAGCGAGAGATTTTATTATTTAGCATTATTATTATTATTATTATTATTATTTTCCTGTGTGTTTGTTAAAGAAATAGTTTTTATTTTCTCCTTCACTTTCCTCCGAGGAAAATTTTTTTTTTTCCCAAACCTGGTTGGGGGGAGGGGTGGTTGTGGTCTGCCTTCCTTTGAGGAGACTTTCCTTTTGGACGTTTCCCTGACTTTGGCCTAAACCACCACACATGGAATTGTCACAATTAGGAAAAAAAAAACCCAAACCACACTCTGTTTACAATACAGTATAGTTCTTTTCAGCAATCAAAACCATTCGAGTACTCTGCTCAAAAAGAATATTCTTAAATTATCTTTGTGGGTTTCCTCAGCTCTTTTGCTGAGAAGGGCAAGAGCCTGGGCAAGCACAGCAAGAAACAAAAGTGTGATTAGAGAGCCCAGGGAGGCTCAACATTTCTTCCTTGATAGCAAGGACAAGGTGTGCTCTGCTCATCCAAAATCCCTCTTTTTTCCATAGCAAGGATTCGTAGTATCTCTCCAAAGGAGGGACTCTCCATCTCATCCTCTTTGTCCGTTACTGCTCCCCAGCTCTCCACACTAACAAAAATCCTGCCTCGTTTTTTGCTATTTGGCAAACAGGTTACTTAAATCAGTATTTCAGCTGGTGCTGGGTATAAAAGATGATGTGCCAAGAGATATGCTGTGACACTCACAGAATTCCTCTGAGCTTTCTGTGTGCACACCATGGTGGTGTGCTGCCAAAGGGCACCTCTGGAATTAAGGAAGATATTGCTGTGGAGTCCAAAGGCACGGCAGCACAGATATCATTACACAGAACCCATGTCTCACGTTAGTCAAGGCAATCGTTCAAAGCAGCAGCTCATCAAAAAGACCCTCAAGAAGCCGCCAAAGCTCTGGATCTCCTGTCAACAAGATCCTGCAGGGAAAAACACAAGTGACGAAGAAAAAAAGTCTCTAACTTTTAGCAGCAGATCAATGAAATACATCAGTACATCTCATCCCTTAGCAGACAACATTTGGCCTCGTGGAACGTGCTATTAGACAAAATTGGCAGGAAAACCTCTCCAAAGCACAGGCCCCTCACAGCAACAGCTGCAGAGATAAAACTGTGAGTTCTGAGCGAAGCACAGAGTTCTGATACAGGAAGATGTAAAGGTGGCTGACAGAACAACAGCTCTGCAGCCGAGGTTTGCATTTCTCCCCCCATCACAAGCCTAACAGCTCCTTCATGTCAGATAAACAAGTGAGAGTGATGCAGAACTACGTTAATTGTAAACAGGTTTTATTTACAGGACACTTGTCTTGCGTCTAACTAAAATTAAAGGAGAAACTGGATTTGGGTGGCTTGGAAAGATAAGGGAAGTGAAACAGGTTTGGTCCAGCAGCCCATTACAACCTCCTCATGGAGCTCAGGGATCTCAGAGGAACAAGTGCGCTGTGTTTGCATGTGAATATTAAACATGTTGTACTGCAGCCAAATACCTCCTCTGTGGAAAAAAGAATTGCTTCCCTGCTTTTCTGGAGAAGGCAAGGCCCTGGAAAAAGCCTTGCCTGCCCCTGGCTGCCTTTGCAGCTGGTCCTGCATGGAGCGAGAGCCTTGCAGAGCACCCAGAACAAGCACCAGGATGTGCCTCCACCCAAACCCCAGCATCGTTCCAGCAGCACCTGCTCATGTGTTAATCTGGCAAACATCAACAAAGCCAAGGACTCCAAGAACCCTGCCTCCATTTCAGATGGCTTAATCGTGACCAAACCCTTCGCCTCCCTCGGGTCAAGGAGATGTGAGGATTTTCAGGATGGAGCATCCTGTGCTTTGTGGCCAGGTGAAAGGCTGCCTCCCCCCACCTACAGGCACAGCAGCCTTCGCTCTGTGCTCTCAAGGAAATGCAGAAAGGATTCAGAGGTGTGCACACATTTATAAAAGTTACGATTCCCACCCACCAGTCTCCAGAAACATTGTCCAGAATGAATTCGGGGCTGCAAAGCAAAGGCGAGCAGTGCTCTGGCTGTAACAACACTGGCCAGGTGAAACAGAGACATTGCCTCAAGGAAGGAACAAAAAGCTTTCTGAAATCATGTCACAATCACTGCTTCTGGCTCCCTGGCTTAGGAACAGCTCTGACACCTGGGCACGGAGAGATTCCAGTACCAGGGAATCCATGAACACTGCTCACTCCTCAGCTCCCAAGCTCAGTTAAGCACTACTTACTCCAAGTTGCATTTCTCTCCCCCAGCACAAGCTTTAGGTGATATAAACCATTATTATCCATCCTCATGGGTTTCATACACAAAATATCTTTATTTAAAGAAAAAACCTCTTCATGGGAGTGGTAAAACACACTCTGGGTACATCACCATAATGCAATCAGAGCGGTATTTTGTTTGACAGTTTAGAACATAAAATTATATTGGATGAGGGGAGAAAGGTTTTCAGACAGTAATAAAAGCTACAATCCTAAAATAATCACTCCACTTGAACACACCTTCAAAATGTATTCTCCTTTAATACTGCTGGTATACAGGGAATTCTTCCTCTGTGCTAGATAATGTCAGGTGCTCAGATTAATAATTTTTGATTTTCTCCTCTTACTCCCACTTTCAACACAGCAGTAGCATATGCCATTATGTGTTTCACACCAATTAGCAACAACAAAACCCAAGCTGTTTTAACCCAGAGCCTCTTTTTGTGTTACACAATGTAAATTGGATGGGCAACATAACTGAAAGGGTGGGCAGGGGGGAGAAAAACCCTGTAAAATGAGAAAAATCACTTTAAATTCTGAGTGGAGGCAAATTTCATAGAGTCATTAAGGTTGAAGAAGACGTCCAAGACCATTGAGTCCAACCTTTGACCTTCCACCACATGTGAAAAAGATATATTGGCTATTTATTGCCTTGCAAAATCAAATAATTTGCCTAAGTACATTAAAAAGTGCTGTCTATGCAGATAAAGACCAACAGAAAAACCTAATTATTAATTAACACATCTCCTTGAATCTTGTATTTCAGTGAAACATTAAAATGAGTCTTCCACCAGAACTGCCAAACAGTACAAGCAGCAGAGTTAATACTAAGAAAAAAATCTTAGCACAATTTCTTTTCAGAATCCAGAAACTTTTAGATAATCCCAGGCACTTTTTGAAACGTAAACAAGAAAGTACCAGGTCAGAGCAGCATGGCAGCCTCAGCTTTCCTTCTCTCTGGAATAAGTTTTCCCCTGCGTTCCCGCTGTGGCACATCCTCCATCACTGGTTAGAGCCAAATCTTCCCAGTTGTGGTTTTGGTGGCCTTTCCACCCTCCAAAGCATCAGCACTGCCTATAAAACGTACCATTCTTCCTTTCTGCCCAGAATTCTACATCCACAAGCAGTGCAGTGCTGTGAATACTCCCTTTTGTGGGGGGCTTTCCAGCAAACTGGTTCCTCATTAGCAGAACAAATGTTAATTAATATTTTCAGTTAACAGCCAAAGTCCCAGCAGTTTGGGAGCGTGGGCTCTGCCCTGAGCTTGGCTGCTCTGCAGCAGTGAGCAGAAGGCTGGTCTGGCAGGGAAAAAGGGAGAAAAGCTCTATTTTGTGGTCAGATCCAGCAAATCGCTTCCTAAGTGCTACTGAGGGCGGATGAAAGAGTGAGGGCATCACACGGGTGAGACACACGTGCAGTTGATGCCTTGAGTGGCTCCCTAGGAACAGAGACCAGACAGGAGTGAGGGAATAAAGGCAGGGATTGTTTGAGAGGCCTTCAAAGGTGCACCCTGGGGAGCCAGAGGCCACATCCAAAATGGACCCCAGGAGGGACGACGAGTCACGAGTTCTTCACACTTTTATAGGTTTGGGTCATTTGCATATCAGCATAAATTCACCAATTAAAACTTTAGCTAATGATGTAATTTCTTCAATTTCCCCACCTCTCCAGAGGCCCCAGGTTACACCTTTGGGGCCTGGGACAGGCTGGGTGTCCTTGAACAGCGAGCTCGGAGAGGCTCTGTTGTGTCTGCCTGGCACGAGAGAACAGCAGCGAGCAGGCTGCAGGAAACTGCAGAGTTACACACTGGGCAATACAGGACTGGAAAAATATAAAAGTTAAAACCTAAGGCATCACAGTGACTGTTCAAATTCCAAGCAAAAATGTCCTGTTCACAGGAATATAATCCCGGGGAAGGTACAGAAACAAAGGCAGCTGGGGTGCCCTGCCACACCAGTATGGGCTGCACTCCTGAGGCTGGGGGACAACACCTGCCCCAGGGGAGAAGGAATTCCAAGTGAAGAATCTGCTACAGCTTTAACAGCCCCTGTGCCCTGACAGATAAACTCCCTGACAGATAAACTCCCAACCCCCAAACTGCCAGAAAAAGCTGAACAGGAATTCAATAAAATATCTCAAGGAGGGAGGAAAAAAAATTATTACCCATACAAAGCCATTCAATAGTAGTTTAAAGCATCTCTCTTCACATCAGCCCCCAAAAGCAGAGCATCACAGCAGGGCCAGCCAGTTTAGTGCACACAGAATGAAAAAGAATATTAAAAGGCTCACCCTTGTGCTGATATTAAGCTACATCCACTGGCATTCATGAGCATGAGACAGTTCAGACAAGAACCAATTTCCCTTCACACTCATCAACTAAAAAAAGAAGTGAATGTTTTCCAAGTGATGGAAAATTAGGATACCAGACTTTAGGGACCTGCTCCAGCTGTCCCCTGCAACATCACCAACTTCCCTCACAGTGCCCATGAATTTATCCAATACACTTTCCTAACCTCCCCTCTCCTAAACTCCCTCAGTGTAACCAGTACTCTCAGCTCCTTCTGACATCCAGAAATTGCCCCTTGTTAGAGGTGGCATAAAGTGTGGCTGGTTCCAAGTGGTCAGAAAAAAGAAATACAGCCAGGAATTGTGGAAGACACAGCACAGTTTCTCTCTCACTGAAGATAATTTGAGTTTATTTTCTATAGCCAGCTGCAGTTTTCCTTCAAAACTAAGTAAACAAGCTGTGGGAGCTCTACTCCTGTGTCAGAGCTGATCAGAAATACATGATGGGGTCAAAAACCACTGCAGAGATGCTGACAAATGAGAAGGGAAATTAAAAAAAAGCATCTAAGCCTGCAGTGAGACTAAAAACGTTGTCTGTGCCATGACCAACACTTTGTCCTTGATTCAGCACAGCAGGGAGGGATCAGCTGAGGTTTCAGAGCCTGACAATCTCCAATATCTGTGTTCTTCTAAGGCTCTTCCCTTTCACACCATCCACTGAGTATTCTCTGAGTGTAGGGAGGGAGGTGTCACAGCACTGCCCAACAGCAGCCTGCTCTGTGCTGGCTGCCAAGGAGCAAAAATTAGACTCTGAAAGATGCCAGCGATGTCTTTATTTGCAACCCTAAAAGAGATCCAAGAACATCAAGTGGAGCGTTCATAACTTTGGAGCCCTCGGCAGGCCCTACAGATGGGTACAGAGAAAAGCCTTGTTTCCCAGGGACTGGGTGGGTTGTCCCAACAACCGCAAGCTCTCAGATGTGCTTTCCCTCGTTCCCCTCGCTGTGGCACCACAGGAACACACAGGTGGCTTTGCAAGACCTCTGAACTGGAAGGGCAGAGGAGGCTGGGTGAGAGGGAATCAGCCTTCTGCACAGGAGCTTCTGTGGCACATCCCGGTCCTGAGCGGGGTCAGCAGAACTGCTCACAGAAACATAGGTCATGGTGTGAAGGCAACGCATCCTGAGTTGTGTTTTGGGGTTTACAGACAGCTGACACTTCCCAAAGCCACTGTAGTTGTAAGAACTGAAATCTAGTTCTAAGGACTAGAACTCCACACAAGGTTCATCACCAGATTTATCAAGGCACAACGGCAGCAACAACACTAACCCACGCTTTTAATTTAATCTACGATTAGTTCATACTTGTTACAGGGTTCAGCCAGGAGATGAATGCGAAATATCTACTGCCTGAAGTGCTGAAAGAAACTCATTTGCTGAGGACACTGAGCTACACCACCCGGGGTTGAGCTGCCATCGACTTTGGTGTCCAACCCACTTCTCACAAGAACCACAGCTCACCTGTTTCACTGAAAATGCTGGTTCAGCACTGATTGTTCTTTCAGTCTATAAATTAATTCTAGATCTAATGAGCTTCACAGCTGGCACTCACCAGCAGCTGCTCTTCTCCCCTCAGCAGCTGGCAGACCAAAGGTATCCTGTGGTAATTCCCCTCCACATTACAGGCCCCCAGCTCTGCTGAGGAATGAATTTGTGTTCATCAGGAGCTGTTTGGGCAGCTCTTGTGCCACAAGAACTGTCATGTCTACCATCATCTTAACAACTGCTTTGGTAGGTAATGCAGTCCTAAAACAGAATAAAATAAAGGGCAAGAGCAGCCAGCACTCTGAACTGCCTGCCAAGGTGGGCCTTCATCCTCCTCGTGCCTTCAGGGCACTGCAGTGGAATAAATTCCTGAAATTTGAGCTGTTCACTGCTGCAAAGCACATCAGTCAGACATTTCTGGTTTTTTCCTTCCCTTACAGTAGGAAGATAATAGTACCAGCTAAAGCAACTGCACAGCAGTGTTGAAAGGATTAATTAGCTAATATTTCTACAGTCTTAAGCATGCAGAACATCACAGATGCACAGTGTAATTACTGTTATTAGGTGAGTGATTTCTTTGACTCCTTGGGACAACACACATTTTATCTGTCATCTCTTCATGGCACAGACGTCTGCCACCAAATATCCTCAGCTAAAAAGAAACCTGAATATCATGGCCCAAACTATCCATGATGTTTTTTTTTTTTTTTGGGGGGGGGGTAGGGTGTTAATTTTTTTCAAGCATCTCTTATTTGTCATTAGCAATAAGGGATAGAAATTCTGCTGTTGGCCACAAAGCCTTAAAGCTGGACTCAAATGATGGCCGACACAAAAGCTGCTGACCTACTTGCAAAGTGCAGTGTCCTCCTAAAAACGTTGCAAATTAAACTATGCTGGGTCTGCTTTCCCTGACTTCCAGCAATGTCCAGAAAGGCTTTAGCTGCTGAGCAAACCTGCTCTAGAGCTGTTAACGGGATAAAGTTCTCTTCCTTAGGATGTTCTGGTGGGGTTGGGATCAGCCAGGGCACTGGAGATTGCAGGTGCTATATAATCAAAAGTAAGATAAGCTAAACTACAAGAAAGAGGATGAGAATTCAGCTTTTTGTGGAAATTCTGAGGGAAAGCCTTGGCACAAAGGAGCCAAGAGGAGGGTGATAGAACTGGAAGCTGGACTTGCGTGCATGTGTCAAGGGTGATGCTAATCCAGTGTTAGTAACTTCATACTGCAAATAACAGATGATTCCAGAATGTTGATGTTCTCTCTCTCAAGCATAAAAATCAGTGCTTTTCACGGAAATTGAGGTCAGCACACAACCACAGTTACAAGCCTGATGAACACGTTAAGGAACAGTTTAAATCAATGCTAAACCAAACAGCTGAAGAAATACAGGGTGTAGAGATGTCATCAAAGGGCACAGGAAATTTGCTCTCTGGGAGATTTGCAGAGCAATGAATCCTTGGTGTTCTGTAAGAAAAGAACAGGAACAGACAGAATCCCAGGATGGCTCAGGCTGCAGGGAGCACAGCAGGCACCCGGTGGCACCTCCGTGCTCCAGCAGGGCCATCCCAGAGCCCAGGGCACAGCACTGTGTGCACACAGCTCTGGAACAGCCCCAGGGAGGAGACCCCACAGCCTCTCTGGACAATCTGCTGGGGGCCGGGCCCTGCCCAGGGCAGAAGTTCTGCCTCCTGTGCGGGGGGAATTGCTGGCATCGGGCCCTGCCCGTGGCTCTGGTGCCACGGCCGGGCCCCCGGAGCAGAGCCCGGGCCCTGCTCGGAGCCCTCCCTGCAGCCAGGGACACCCAGGGCTGAGGGCCCCTCTCGGCCGGGGCTCCTCTCGAGGCTGCACAGCCCCGGCTCCCTCAGCCTTTCCTGGGCACGGAGATGCTCCAGGCCCTTCCTCAGCCCCGCAGCCCCCGCCGGCCCCGCTCCAGGAGCTCCCTGGCCCCGCTGTGCTGAGGAGACAGAGCCGGGCACGGCGCTGC